>JAUTBT010007398.1:0-25719 GCA_032361225.1 Lepetodrilus schrolli
AACCTGCGAGCACCGGCTGGTACTGACAAGACCAAGGATGATAACTGCATTGCCACTCTACAGACAGCACATCCTATTCATTCCGAGAAAATGGAACCTTATGTTGTATTAAAGTGTTTAAAATTAATATGTGAATGAATATGACATAGTTACTGAATACCTCGATGCATGAGAACATCAGCACTATATTAAATCTATTTTCAAAGTGTAAAGTCCACTTGCAAAGCTAATTACGTTTCACAGCACAATACCATCTAAAAGCCAAACTTTCTTCCAAATAGTCTATATATTTTGACATTTGTTTTAAAAAATATTGTATTTACTATTCATATTCTAGGATTTTGTCAGAATTTATGCGAGATCTTGATGCCATTTTTAGAAAAACATATAGAACGAATGTCATTATTAGTCATAATCATCATATACATATGATATTGTACATAAAGATATCATATTAAGAAATGTCATCTGTCATGACTTTCCCCGACAAATGGTTATAATTTTTAAGAAAGTGGTCCTTTAAAATTATCTGATCACTTTGCTATTTTCCTATTGATAAACATGACCAGGAACCTGAAATTGTGGATCAATGCAAACACTAAATGTCTTGCTCTCATTTTATATTTATATTTTCTTTATGTAGCATCGTAAAATATGGTAAATTGTTTCATAAAAAGATTTTATTTTCTTGTTTATGACAGTCTTAAGTCTTCTCTGATTGGTCAAATCGTAAGCCAATGAAAATCTCATTGAGGAAATTAATGTCAAAATTAGTTGGTTGGAAGAATTTACTAGATCTTCATTACAGGATATTAGAAAGAATTGTTTGAAGATAAAAGGTTTTTAATTATCCTTTGTTATCGAAAACAATGGACTTGTAGTAACACTCTTTTCATCAAACTCAAGAAATTATCATAAAATTCTGACTTAAACACTTAACACTCTAGTTCTTCTTGATGATATATGAGTAAAGTTGTTCTACTTAATTTTCTTTAAATAAAACATTTATATAATGTTGCAGAAAACTTAATTGGACATTGCAGACATTGTAGACATTGTAGACACCAAGAGCAGTCTTCAGGCATTCAAGGGTGTCACTGGTGTTAAAAAGGTTAAAGCCATACGTCTAGCGAGGCGAGGTCTGTTCTGAGTTCTACCAGCCTGTCAAACCTGTTACCCCCAGCTAGGAGAGAGCTGGGGTAGGGGGGAGTGGAGAGGAGGGGAGAGTATATTGCATACACAGTCGACCGCAAAAACGCAAACATTTGTGGTGGCTGAGCGAGTCTAGTCAAAGTCTGCCTCCACTCTACCTTCCACAGTCACCCAAGCAAATCTCTGTGTGTCTGTGGCGGACTGCGACTTGGGACTGCCGAGATTGGACTGTGGGTGTAGTGTAGTCGGACTGCTATACACAGTCCACAAACTGGGTGAAGTTTACAGATCTATCTAAACAACAGTCCAGTATTGTGTGATGGTGGCAGACTTACCTTGAATTTGGTTGTAGTGGGCTTGGGACCGTCTGACAGTCTGTGGATCGACCTGGTTTACATTTTCGACTGCCGAGGTCAGAGGTCAACGGCCCTTGGGCTCCTGCTAGGGAGAGACAATGGAATGGTGTTCATTGTTGTCTTTTCACAAGTTCTTCGATATATAAAGGATGTACAAAGGTGTGGAATATCACTTGTGTGATTCACAGTGAAACATACGTCTTCTGTCTGCCTGTGGAATAGTACCATGATCTATTCTGTGGTGTACTGTGGTGTACTGTGGTGTACTGTTATTATTACCATAGTGTATGATAGTGTATGATAGTACTGCTGAGTGCAATGTACGTGCTGTGGTGTACCATGACATAGTAGTGTACTAAAACTACTATGATTTATAGTGTACTATAGTGTGATGTACTATGATAGCTAGTGTACTGTATTGTGGTGTATTATGATAGTGTACTATAGTGTATTGTAAGTGTTGTGGTGTACTATGATAGTGTACTGTATTGTGGTGTATTATGATAGTGTACTGTAGTGTATTGTAAGTGTTGTGGTGTACTATGATACTGGTAATGTACTATAGTGTATTGTAATGTGATAGTGTACTGAAATTGTATGTATAGTGTACTTTACTGTCATAGAATACTACATGAAGATTTAACAGTTTATCATATAACAGATGGAGCTGTAATAAACTATAGTCTATGTAAAGTGACCACTCAAAATAATCACAGCTAACTCTCCAAATCTACTCTAGGAAACAGCGACTATGTATTTATTATTAATTATGTTATCTCTACTTTACCACACCTCTCTGCATTCATACCACAACATATCTCTAAATAACCACAACAGATTATTTCTAAATAAATAAACACATCAAATGATCTCTATAACGACAACAAATTATCTCTTCATAAACACATCACTATACAATCATACCACAACAGATTATCTATATAATAACCACAACAGATTATCTCTGTAACCACAACAGATTATCTCTACACCACAACAGATTATCTCTATAACCACAACAGATATATAACCACAACTAATCTCTGTAACCACAACAGATTATCTCTATAACCACAACAGATATATAACCACAACTAATTATCTCTGTAACCACAACAGATTATCTCTAAACAACCACAACAGATTATCCTTAAATAACCACATTACTTTATCTCTACACAACCATGACATTATTACCTATATACTGCAACCATGACATTATTACCTATATACTACAACCATAGGCACATGCCCACTGTCCAGCTGGTGAAATTGACCTCAGGCCAGTGCTGTGAGAACTGACCCACTGACCATGGCCAGATCTAGCTGTTATGGCTACTGCACTGTTGAGGTTACTCCGCTGACCCAATGACCACCACCTCACCTAAGGACACTGACCAGCTGACCTGAAGTGTAGAGAATGGAATTCATGATCAACACCCTGGGGCCACTGACCTGGCCTGCTCCACTGCCAGAGTGACCAACTGACCAACTGATGACCTCTGCAGGCTGGCTGCTCTACCAACAGACTGACTGGCCAGCCGGCTAGACAGCAGCTAGCCAGTGGCCAGTTGAGGACATGTGCAGTTAGAGAGCTATCAGATGACCAACTGGCCAAGAGGACATGACCCCATGGTGACTGGCTGAGGACATGACCCTAATGGTAGTTATATGGTTGGGCTAAGTCTTGGGTGGGTGTTGGTTGTGTTGGTTGGGTAAGACTTGGTTGGGTAGAGGCAACATGTTGGTTGGGTGTTGGTTGGGCAAGACTTGGTTGGCAAGAACCTGGAGAAGGCATCCCACAGCTTTGGATTGCTAATGGCTGAACAGGTTCCACAAAGACAAACCCCAGTTGGTGAGATCTAGACACTGAAGTAACTTCCTGATTGGGTTACCTATGTTTGTCTGGGTTACCTATGTTTGTCTGGGTTACCTATGTTTGTCTTCTGACACAATCCCAGAACTTACAGTAGACTTACTGGACTTACGATAAGCTTATTAGGGCAGCCCATCAGAGGAGGCCTTGATATGCGTTTCTGGAAGCCAATCAGCCGTTAGACTGGTCTCTGGCAGCCAATCAGAGTGGACCAATAGACTGGGTTCTGGTAGCCAATCAGAGCGGGTCTTGAGATTGGTCCATCTCCCAGTAAGCTCAGCATTCCAAGATGGTCCACGGATCAACATCCTGAAATATACACAAAAACAATTGATGATGGCCAAGTGTTGAGATTTCCATGCAAACTCCACATAGAAAAACATCTTTTGAAAGTTTTTATTTCAACGATACATTTTTTTCCCATTTTATTTTTGAATTGGGGTTTTGAGCTGCTTTCAAGGTCATTTCACTTATGTCACGGCTTGTCAGTTTAGGTACATAGAAAATAAATATAATTTCAAGATTTCGTACTAAGGTGAATGCTCTATAACGTCATCAAAAATGAGATTATGTGCCCATGCAGAGCTCGACAGTAAGGATTGTCCACCTGTCAAGTACAGGTAGTGTCTACAGGTGGACAAGTGAAATAGCCTAGAGTAACAAGCACTTTACCTACAGGGCAAGTAGTACCTACAGGGACAAGTGCCTCAAAAAGTTACTGCCATGTATCGTTAAACGTTAAAAATGGAACCAAGCAATAATGTTTAACACACACATCAAACGATGTGGTAAATGTTTAACACACTACTAACAGCTATGCACTGGAGCCAATTTAGTAAGGTTTTTTTCCAATCTATGTTTTAAAAAAAAAATTCACAATGCATGATTACACCATTGGTATAGGAGATCATAGGAGATCACTGTTCCAAGGACTGACACCTCAAATTACAACTAGTTTGATAAAACAAATTTTTTTAAAATACATTTACATTACCATCAATTTATGCATCATTACCTCCCTCCATCCACCAACTTTAGGCTTCAAAAAATTTCACCTGGCCTTAAATATTACAATCACATCTGCAATTCAATTCCCCAATGTTCAAAAACTCATGTGAATGTGACTTTGAAAAATTCATTTTTCTATAGTAACCGGTCACACGTTGGCAAACAATTTTGCTCCCTAAATAGGCATAGAGTTTCCGTGCAACTTGAATCGAATCTGCGGTTAGAGAGATAGTTAGATAATAAGTCCACTTCTGATGACTTGTAATATAGGATGACATGACTCCTGGCCTTCGAAAACTGCGCCATTCACCGACAGGAAGTAGCAGGTGTGAATGTCAGCCCAGCGAGGCATGATGGGTACAAGTCATTATCTCACCACCAGAAAAATACCATTGCTAAAACTATCAAGTTGAAAATTTCATTATCAGTTAAAATAGTGACACTAGCTTTAAGCATTCTACCTTCAAGCGTTGTATAAAAATTGGTAATTTTACTTAAAATATATGCATATTGATAAATGTAATGTATTTTTTATATTACATATATGTAATAGTATGTTTATACTAATGTAGATTTTATCTTAATATTTGCATTAAAAATTGTATTTGATTTTTATATGTAAATTTTAAAGTAGATCTTCTTTTTTTTTTTATATGTATTTTATTAATAATACATCTGTAAAATAGATCTATATAGGATTGTTTCATGTTGAGTTGTGATTTGTAATTAAATTGTAAAAATTTCCAAGAATGTGATACAACTGCATAATAAAAATAATAAACAAATCTTATACCATTATAAAATTAATACCATGAAATTGTATGTGCTTCGTGGCATAAATATGTTCACACCATAAAAGGTTTTTAAAAAACAGGATACGATACTCAAAATTCACAACTTATGATTCATGGAAACTCGAATGTTTATCAGGTAGTGGTGTGCACCTGGCTAATCATGAAAATCTTGATAAATATTATCTCGACTAATTTACCAGCTATGTTTTGACCTGCATACCTGTATGCGTTGACCTGCCAAGAGGCCAACGTCCCAATTTAATTAATCATTGGTAGAGTTAATCAACATCCCATTCCTTGTGTACTCCTGATTCTCCTCCCACTAAAAGCAGGCCAGTGGATGACAATCGCATCTGTATATCATATGTATATTAATTTTCAGCTTTGTACTGTGCTAACATTACTAGTGCAATCACTACCATTTTGGGAAAACAATACATAGAGAATATTTCATGTGTCTAGTTTTTTCTTTTTCTTTTCATTGGGGTTTTAAGTCGCTTTCAAGATTCTTTCACTTATATCACGACTTGTCAGTTTATGGCAGGAAACCCGCAACATCCGTAACGCTGAATGTTGCAGTAAACCTGCTGACAAGACCAAGGACGATAACTGCATTGCCACTCTACAGACATCGCATCCTAGCATCCTATCAATATCGCGTCAGAAAGGTAACTTTCACGAACATTGATGCCGGGGCCCCCGGGATTTGAACCTGGAACCTTTGGCTCCGAAGTCCAACTGTTCTACCACTGCGCTACCACCCTCCCCCATGTGTCTAGTGGAATAGCATGTATCTCTCGAGGGAAGTGGGAAAGGAGATATTTTCACAACCGAACAATGTATCCTGACATGGGCTATAAATAAGACATGGGCTATAAATAATACATGGGCTATAAATAAGACGTGTAATAATAGAATCATCAAACATTATTAAATAAAATGTTAACCCTACTAGCTAGCCTTCAATACTTTTAATGACAAATAGAAGTCAAAACAGAATGTATTCCATTAATCTACAAATACAAGCAACTGGTACAACTCTGGTACATCGAAAATGATTAACGTATGTGTCAAATTGATCAAATAGTGGTAGGATAAACTGACCAAAGTGGTAGGATAAACTGACCAAAGTGGTAGGATAAACTGGATAAACTGACAAAAGTGGTAGGATAAACTGACTAAAGTGGTAGGATAAACTGACCAAAGTGGTTGCCACCACTGTGGCTCTCAGTGGTTCATTAGTACCTGAAGTTGGAAGTTGGAAGTTGGTATCGCCACTATCACTGCACTCAGAGTGAGAAATCTCAGTCTTTCTGTTAAGTTATATAACAAATGAATATATGAACTATTTGTAGATATTAGATCTACACAGAATTTATTAATTGTAAAGTTAGAAGTCCACATAAATTAGTAGTATATTATATCTAGTACTAATATTAGTACTTGTATTAGATCAATACATAAAATACTCGTAATCAGTAATAATCTACACAAAATATTATTGGATATTGGACCTACATCAAAGTCATACAAAGTCAGTTTAGTATTGGTTTCTCAGACTAGACAGGGTAGATAATAAAATCTTCACCTTCTTCCTTCTAAATAAATAAAACATTAACCAATGTTAATTAATAGTTAACGTGCTTCCCCCTCAAATTAACTATATTTGTGGATACATAAATACTTGTAAGTAAAATGAAAACCATTTAATTTTCTTTGTCAAAATAATTTCTTCAATTCAGTGAAATAGAAATGCAATCATTTAACCCTCTCCCTGCTGGAATAGGCACAATTACTACTCTTTAGGACATCTCCGGTTGCCCAGCATGGAGAGGGTTAAATAACATGGCTTCCTCTATTTCAGGGGGAGAAAAAGAAAATCTATTTATTTCAATGCTAAGTTGTGATATGTGTCACCATGTTTGTAGACATTATACTTGTAATATATACTACATATTGTACATAGTTAGTCATTTGTAACATTAAGACCTGTATCATGGTACAGGCAATAGTGAACATGGCGACTTCAACAGAGATGAGATGGAATTCAATACATGAACGATCTGCCTCCATAATAATACATCAACCTTCCTTAGCACATTCAACATCATTCACACATCATATTACATCTACTGTAAAGTCCAGTAAAGATATCTAAGCATAAACAAAAGGTTGAACATATTGTATATCAGTTTTTGTTTGTGCTAAATGTGTACTAGTCTAGTAGATATTTTTTATAATATGCATATATCATCCATCACCCATCATGTCACTCTACAGATGCTGCCTAATAAGTGTAAATATTCCCATAAATAAAATGAACATACTATATATTATTATTATACTATCTATATTGTATTTAATATGAATTCTAAAAGATTTATTCTAGAGACAATTTCTAATGAATGTGTCAATTTGTGCGACCTTACTACACCGAGCCACTAAAGTACAAAGCGGGGTCCATTGTTTCACAGCGTCGTGTTTAAACTGTTAAAATGAGTGCAGCGTGTATTTGTGTGTGGTTTTTTTCGTATGTTTGAAAAGGGCCACATATCTAAAGTCGAGACAAACGAAGTGTCTGTCATCACCGACTTGCGACGACGCCAACTAAACGACTGGTCAAAAGCTGGAGCAAGCGGGGGAGTTTCTAGCGAGCAATAACCGACAGCGAATACATGTCATTTACGGTGATTAATCAGCTCATAATGATAAATATGAAACTGTAAAGATCGGGACAACTATCATTACTAATATAGGATTCTAAACGAATTATATTTCCAAGTATTTTCTACCTGATCGGGCCACGTATGTTTGTTGAGCGGCCATCTTTACGGGCTTTCGCTCTAGAGTACAACTCAGACGAGACATGCAAATATAACAATGTCTAGACCCCTTCAAATTTAAACCGTCTTCGTTTGCATTATCCCGTGTAAAGAATGTAGACTTTTTTTTTCGTTTGTAACCTCCTTTCAGGATGAAGAAATTTAAAAAAAACGATGTACTTTGACCTAGATAGGCGAAAATTCTGTTTGCAAGTTATTGCCGATTTGTGCACGTGGCAAATGAAATATCTCTACAAGATTTGGCGAAACTATTGAGTATTTACTGGTCTACTATATATTACATTAAATATTACGGAATAATATTATAAAATAAACTACATTTAGTCTTGTGAATTATGAGTCAATTATATGAATAAATAAATAAATAAATATATAATTTGACCAATGAATAAAATACAAGTATGGAAAACTTGAGGAAATCATTATACTTTATTCTTGGCTATAGCCTAGTATATTATTAATATTTGAATCAATGCTATGAATGAATAAATAATTATAAAACTACATACAATCAATTTATTTAACCATTGAATATATTAGAGTAAATTAAACAGAGGGAGCCGATACTCTACCAGTCTAATCGCGGCATCTTCTTGGTCTAAGACCATACGATTTTATTCCAGTCGCCATCATACCTCCTGTCCCTATATCCAAGAATTAGACTCGTCCGATAATAGACTTTAATACGAATATTCATCGTCATTGAAATAAATACTACGATAGAAAAAGAATGCACAATATAGTACTATACTGGTATATCAGAACATTCGACCACAAAATACCACAAAATACCCGTATATCTAGTATATTGTATACCTAGTATATTGTATTTCTAGTATATTGTATATCCAGGCCTAAATATAAGCTTGGAATACATGGTAAATTATGTTTTATAGCACCGCCTAATCTTGTCGTGGATAAACAAACGCCAAGAAATTACTAGGTTGGTTTGCGTTACACGTGCATTCACGTGTATACATGAATTATTTGTCTATAATATGCACTACTGCGTGTAAAGCATGAAATTAATATGAGCAAATAGTTTGTGTAAGTTAGGTCAGCCAGTATATATGTTGTGCATGTGAGTTTAGACAATTAATTCGAATAGAACAAGCACATTCTATAGACTAAAATAGAATAAATACTACAAACCTTTATAAGTTAAAATACCACTACATCATATGCTTTAAGAAAAATAGAAATAGAATTTATTCCATATCCACCAAACAACAACCTAACGTGTCTCGACTATCTATACTAGTTATTTCTCCGCTTACGGTTTGACCTATTCCCTCCAGACCTTGCTATGCTAAATGGATTAAACGATATTAAAATAATAATTTAAATGCTACTAAACGTGCTTATTGTATGTTTACTATTTTTGTTTTAAGGAATTTTAAAACTTACTTTATAGTAATAAACTAATAATTTCCTGAATTTGTGGTTATCGTTTGGTGAATGACCAGTTTACATACAAAGGCGACTGTAAATCTTGACACCCAATTAACATAACCTCTATTGGTAATACGTGTCTAGTAAGCTAAATACAATGAGTATACTCATGGTGTATACAGTATACCGTATACTGAAAATATTTTAAAATTTGCGTATGGTCCGCATTTACTTGTTTATATTACTCTTTAAACACATTAAACTCTTCTCTTTTTTTTGTGAGGTAAAGAAAATAATTATGACAAGAAATATAAGACTATCTCTTCAAAAAATGAAAAATAAAACGATGGCTATCATTTATTACAACTTTTTTGCTTAATTATCAAAAGTTGTAAAATTTGCTACGTCATATTGGTGCCTTATCGTAAATGCAGTAAACAGTATGCTCTAGATTTGGCATCCAAAACCACGGATACGGAATCTGGCATACTGACGAATTCGTGATCGAGAGAACTAGTAGAGTGACTAGATCGGTGCGCTGCGTCTCTTAAATTCTCTTCAGACGGAAACCGTGTTAATCCGAGAACACCGTCTAGAAGAAGCACACTTCCTAGGACAGCATGTTCGTGCATACGACGTCCATGAAACGTAACTTATTCCTTATCTGATGTAGAACTGGTTCCGTGCTCCCCTCGCCTTCATTAACATTTAATTATACGCACACATTTGACAGTCGTAAATCATGAGATGACAAGCTCGTAATCGACTGGCTGCAGTACTTAGCTCATTAATATTGAATTTATTTAACATATCTCGACATTCCAACCCGTGATCCGCCAACAATAATATCTACAATAATCTTCCTCGTGTGCGTGCGTGCGTGCGTATATTTATCGTAGGTATTGTTGCAGGTGATTCATTGTACACTTGTAACATTCACTACGAAAAAATGTCCCTACATCGATATAAAAAAAAAAAGATTTTAAAAAACCAACGAATCCTTAATATTCTCATATTGCTCTGTTGACATGATTTGTATAGTTGAAGTTATGGATAAACAAAATGATTGAAAATATTGCCCAAAATATTGCGTCAACAAAAATTAGAACCATCACAGAAAGTAAATAGATTATTCACTTATATTGTATATAATGTGATTCTAACTTCTTCAATTAAATTTGAACCATCTATTGTAATTTATGTTGAATACTTATGTAAACTTCTTAAGACTGAGATTGTTACAAAATGGCACAAATACAGATGCTGATTTTGCACCATTGATTCCCGTGAAATCAACACCATTCCTACAGCTTCTATAACTATCTCTGAAATACATATGGGGAGAGATTAAGAAGTGTTTGAAAATGTTAATTTTATACTAGTATACATGCATGCATTCCTATCATACGTAAGAAGTAAGTAAGAAGTAATAATATTAAAGGTACACGTCCGTCTCCGACCCTTTCACATGTCCGACTCCATAACATTGCTGGTATTACGTACGTGCTATTTATACAGTTGTCGTCATTCAACGTTGCAGATTCCTGGCACTGTAATGTATGGGACAGGTGAAATACATGTCACAGGTACCCCCCCCTCTACAATACTCCACTGCCCCTGGCACCCCATACAACCCTTTCCACCGCACACAAATTAACCCTACTCATCCACCCCTACCTCATTTCCAATATTCCTCTATAATAAACTGAACTTCCACCCTCTCGTAGTATTCAGTCACAAATCACACCCCAAAACTCCATTTTCCACCCATACCCCAGCTATCCACATATCCCACTACCCCACCTCCACCACACTGGTTCCATGGTCTGACGTACATAGACGGTCAGACTGTATATCTTGGTCTGATGTGGTATAGTACTTGGTCTGGCCAATCAGACTCCCAGACAGAAAGTGGACCTCGGTGGGAAACGTCGATTATTTCCTCTCAGAATGCCAGACTGTCCTAGAGTTGTATACTCCAGTAAGACAATTGCTATATATACTGTAATCATCGATTTCGTCGGCCAGCTAGCTCAGGCCTACGTCCGTGGTTATACTCTCAGAGGTAAGACGTCTACACCGACATCGACACCCACACCCACCTTTAGCGTGTCTTACGACCTTTAGAAATTCATTTGGAAATTTGCCGTAAACGTTGTTTTGAAATTATGTTACCGAGGTATATTTATTCTGCGCTTATTTTTTTCTTTATTTTTTTAAGCCAAGAGCATTTTGGTTTTTTTCTATTGTTTTTACATTTTATGTTTCCCCCGTTTTAAAACGTTATTAATTCCTCCCTGTTTTGACTTTCTTTATTAATTTTTATGTTACTGACGTATATTTTTTCTGCTCCTTTTTTCTTAAAGGCATGATCAGTTTATGTTTTACCTATGTTCATGTTTTACTTATAGATAATATTTATACAAATATACGTACACTGATGCTTACAAACCTCCAGACTTCCACACATATATACACATAGCTCTAGGTGTCATTAAGTTTCGAACGAACTTAAACCAAAGAACAGTCAGAAGCATTTCCGATGATTGTCAGACTTTATGAACCTGTTATTTATGTATTTTTTAATTGGGGTTTAGAGCCGCTTTCAAGATTCTTTCACTTATATCACGGCTTGTCAGTTTAGGGAGGAGGAAACCCGCAACATCCGTAGCGCTGAATGTTGCAGTAAACCTGCGAGCACCGGCTGGTACTGACAAGACCAAGGATGATAACTGCATTGCCACTACAGACAGCGCATCCTATCAATATCGCGTCAGAAAGGTAACTTTCGCGAACATTGATGCCTGGCTCCCGGGGTAGGATTTGAACCTGGAATCTTTCTACCACTGCGCTATCACCCGCCTCTTTATGAACAGTGACATATTGAAACCTTCCAGTGACCATGCATACTTAACTGCCATACAATGTGATTCGTGAATGTTCAATTTCTTGAGAGAAAAAATCGTCACATATGGGTGAAAGATTCCCGCTGTGACGTAAAACAATCATTCACTTACTTAAGAGTAAAAAAAGGTGTGTCACATATAAACTACAGATATAAAATACTGTTCTAAATGTATTCATAGACAAATGGTTACACTCCAGGATGTGATGGATTGACTGAACAAGTCACTTGAAACAATTACTATTAACTATATAATGGTCTATGAGGTATTAATACACACTGCCACTGGAGATAGGAAATGTATAATGTATGAACGAATATCTGGCCATTCGTAGACCCCTATGCTATTCTCATATCTACGTGACCGTGTCATACAATTTTGAAAGTTTTTCTCTTGTGATTTGTGTGTGTGTGTGTGTGTGTGTGCGTGTGTGAGAGAGAGAGAGTGTGTGTGTGTGTGTGTGTGTGTGAGAGAGAGAGAGAGAGATAGAGAGAGTATAGAGAGAGAGAGAGTGAGTGAGTGTGTGTGTGTGTGTGTGTGTGTGTGTATGTGTGTGTGTGTGTGTGTGTGTGTGTGTTTGTGTGATTTAAATTGTGCATGATAGGTGGCTTTAAGATTAAACATTTATTTACATAAATATATCTGCAGTTGACATCAATATTTCAAAATATCAAACTTGCTTCTTTGATATGAAAGTTAAAGTGGTATGTACATTGGTTCTACATAATTGTTACAATCAGTCGCGAGTATAATTCAGAGTTGAATAGCCTACTGGTATATGTCACGTGTTTGAAAATATCATAATATTATATCCTTATATGTAGATACTTTACAGTATGCGATAATAAAGAGAATATTATCGTGCATAATTTTAATGACCACTAAATGTCACGCTGCAGACATTGGACAAACATACTATTCAGTGGTCACATATTACAAGCATTCGTACAGAGGCGAGTATAAAGTATGAACAGATTACAACCGACTATTTGGTTCACTGCATGGATATAAGTTTATTATTGCGAGGTAACTGCATCTCGGAAAGGATACTTTTTTCTCTCTTTTGTTTTGGAATAGGGATTTAGAGTCGATTTCAAGATTCTTTCACTTATATCACGACTGGTCAGTTTAGGGCAGGAGGAAACCCGCAACACCCGTAGCGCTGGACATTGCAGTAAACCTGCGAGCATCGACTGGTACTGACAAGACCAAGGATGATAACTGCATTGAAAAGATACTACAACAAACGTTAAAACAGTTGAAGTTTGTTTCATATTTGAATTTCCTTGAGCAATGTCAAGGCCTTCGGCAGTTGGAAGAACACAGGCATATTGCAAAGCAGAAATCTAGTATTTTGTTCGACCCGTAAATTCGGGTGTAATTTGGCTTTAATTTATTACGTAGGTTCGTGAGCGAATCCCACCCGTTCCAGGGTCCCCCACCCGCGTAACACGCCCTGCCAGGCAAAACCCTCCATGCATATTGCACAGGTCAAAGGGCACCACGAACAGAAGCAAAGCAGCAAAAAAAAATAGCGCATTTATCAGCAGGTTATTACGTAACGTTAGTAGTGCACGACATGAACAGACAGAGAAGTGGAAACTTTGTGCTTGGAAATTTGAAATCGGAACATTTTTCGACGTCGACCTGGCATCAACCTGTTCTACTCGGAGAATGTCTGGCATAATACATGTGTATAAGTATTAGGAATGAAATCCTGATTTCAATTTGAAGGGCCTCGAGCATTATACGGATATGTCGCTGGATTGAGTGACCTAGTTATAACTGGACCTGTGCTGATTTAGTGCCAGGGAAGAAGATATCCGTGTATATTTCGACGTTTCTGTGGAATAACCTCTCATAATTACCGTCTGCAGATTCCAGTTGGATTTATGTAACGGTGCCAACGCTTGGTATGTCCGTGTTTACATTGTTCAACTTTAACTATACATTGTTCAACTTTAACTATACATTGTTCTACATTGTTACTACCAGGGCCGACGTCGAGAGCGTGCACCATATAATTTCATGGATTGTTCAGTTGTGCCTTATATATATTTAGTATGGTAGGCCTATATCACCAATGACATACATCATCAGCTGGTCATAGATAACAACGGTATTTTAGAAAAGAATGTACTAAGATCTCTTTATGTAACATTACTCATCGACCAGACGACATATTCACAGATTTGAATTATTTCTATAAAACACTTATTAGGGGCGTGACTTTTATAGTTATCAGTTGTTGGCGGGATATCGTTAGAACATCCGCATGTAGGTAAGCATGTGTTTGGTAAATATTTAAGCCAGGTTAAACAGCGACAGACTCGGCAACTGAGGAAAATCGCACCACCAAAAAAGCAAGACTGAAATGTCTGTAAAACACTTTATGACAGACGCGTGTGGACACATGATGGCAGACGAGACTATACCGTCTTGTAACACGTACCTTCCCCGTCCTCAGCTTTCCAGAATGTACACAATTTTAGGAAAGAATTCCGTGGCATAATCGATTCATCGTATCTCATACTTCCTAAAAATCACTTACAGAGTAGAATCGCCAGTTTAGCATAAAACCGTGACCTCGGCAGGATCTCAGCAGACGAAATGTAAATTCTCCCTACTGCCTCGTGACGTTTACGAATGGGCGGAGCTACGACTCTGTTGCGCTTTTCCCATTGGTTGATGGCTGGCACTTGTCACAGACACCCATGTCAGACAGACACCTGTTTCTTTTAACGACACGGTGATGTATTGCATTAGGAATAATATGGGCTGAATGTTTCAATAGTTTTAGCGAATCAAGTGAATCCTACATGTCCCGTAAATCAGTCAATTTACTGAAAAATTCTTTATAACTTTCTATAAATTGACTTTGTCGACAAATGTGCAAAACATGACTGTGGAAAGTTCGTAGACAGATGACATGTTCGCGGGTCTCACGAATAGGTATTCCCGCCGAAAGTTGCCGCCAGAAGCCTAGCGCGATCTTACGTCATTGCCGAACTTTGACCTTAAAATATTCCGTATTTTCAAAACGTATTTGCTCGTAATTTCTAAAGTCTAAACATATTCACTTTTTTTAAAATATAAATATAAATTAAACTCCATATGATATGTATTCACCAAGTTCTGTTAGATTGGAGCACAATAAAGTAAAATGCAGTTTCTTATCTCTTAATATTACATTTTCAAGATATTAATTATTATTATTAATATTATCAAACCAGATAAGACGACTTATTATTCACGCTAAGGTGTAAATATTAGTTAAACAACAAAACATGCCTCTTTTACATTAATGAATGTTTAACCTTGATAATACAAATCAATTCACTTTTGATGTAATTATTACAATTTGTGTATTCTAGAGATAATACCAAATAATTATTATTTAGTACACGTGGGTAGTTCGTAAAACGTGCCCAGTCGCTGAACTATTAAACTTTTCGTAAATACTCTCAAGCTGTAGCCAGGCGAACAAACATGGCGGATAGATGTATGCCTACACCTCAGAATCAGGCAATTTGAATTTAACGAAATAGTCGCCACGAAGCATCACCTGTCATCAATAAATCACAATTCACAAACTTGGTATGCATACCGATGTTCCGTTTAAGTCATTGAGCAAAATTTGAATTATAAAACATTATTAAAACCATTATATAATATTGTCTTCTTTTCAAATCGTCTTGACTGTTCAGTGTTTGGTATGGTTCAATCTATATTCTATTGACATTGTTATTATACTAATTCGGTATATTGTGAAAAACAAACGAGGATAGTGTTGTAAAACATAACTTACAAATAAAAAAAACAGCCGATTTTCACGTATGAATAGATGAAAACAACCTGCCTTTATTTATCTCGTGTTACTCGTACACGCCACGCCCGCGATGTATTTGTAAAGTCAAATGTGACAAAACTGTTAGAACATGGGTATATATTAGATATGCATTACTTACCAGAGGTTGATTGGAACAGTCTAGAACGTCCCCTAACCCGGTCCCCCGGTATTCAGCCGGTCCCCCGGTAATCAGTCGGCGACAGAACGTTAATACCCGGTCTAAATCCTCAACGAGATGCCGATGTAGGAGCGTACGCCGAATGACAGCAGTCCAGCTCAATAGTGGTGATTTTTAAAATCTCGGTAAGTATTTAAAACTCATTTATTAGGACAGAATATTTGAGAGCTCGTAAACAATAATAAGTGTCTCGTGTTTAAATATGTTTTATGCACAAAGCCTCAGTTTGGTAGTCAAAATTTAATTAAATATTTATTGTTGCAAATATACCCCTGAATGAATGTATATCGACGTAAATATAGTGATTGTATGATGTCATTAATATTTTTAAAAGATCCAATATTGATAACTCTATAACTGTTACTTGTCACGATAGGTGCGAGTACTGATCGGTATTCAGTATTAATTTGTCATGTATGTGGGATTGTCATTATGCTTGGCGTTACAGAAAATAACACCCTTGTGTCATTATGTGAATTAATGTTACAATATCTTGCAAAATTCAAAAGTATTGCATTTACTCTGTTACTCATTGCAGCATTGACACGTTTCATCATGCAATGTTGAACTACCCGGTATTCTGATTACATAGATATCACTAATAATCGCCCTTCGTGATCTATCAGAAGCGTATACTAGTCTACACTGGCTAGTCCGTCCAGTACCACATAATCTGTATACACCTAATGTATAACTTCGAATAGTGGTTATAAATACATTTCTTAAACAGCCATCTTTTTCTTTTCCTTATCGTTATTTTTTTTAAATTTTTTTTTTTTTGCTATTGATTTATATTGATAAAATTCCATATCACAGACTGAGCGATTAGTTATATTTTTGTCGTTGTTTTTATTTTATTTTTATATGTTATTAATGTGTATTGTCATGCATATATGTCTCGTTGATAGCACAAATATGAATAAAGAAACGTTGATATCTACTGTGAGTGAGGCCTGTAACAAACCTGTCTGTCTGTCTGTCTGTCTGTGCACGTCGAGGATTTACCTATATGGACGCGGTATATTGCATTTTGGCAAACATCTATCTAGGCCTGCAATGATTAGATGACCATGATAAGTAAACCATTACCTATAGTGTGTTTCTACCGCTACCACGTGGACTGCAGCATGTAACTGACGTACAATGGATACTAGTATATGACCTCGGTAACATCTGGAGGTGAAAAGGATATCCGTGTAGACGAAAGGCGACGAACCTTTAGTAATCTGTGCAGGAAGGACGCTCTACTTTCTTATTTTAATAATGATGATGATAATATATCGTGTATATTTATAATGATCATGATAATATATCATGTGTATATTTATAATGCTAATATATCATGTGTATATTTATAATGCAGATTATAATATATCATGTGTATATTTATAATGCTGATTATAATATATCATGTGTATATTTATAATGCGCAAAGTCCACGCTCGAAAGTTTGTTCAATGCTCAGCAAGGCATGTTATTAACTCATGGTGTTTATTTTATTGTAAAAACCTCGTTCCAAAGCAAAACAACAAATTCAAATTTCTCCTTTACATAATGAGAAATATGAAATTGATGAAATTTTATATTTTGTCAGTTAACTATATCCATTTGTCTATATTAACATGAACAGAAGAGGAATGAATATACACTCATTTGCTATCAATTTCAGTTTTATTTATTTATTTCGGTATTTTATATTGCTTATGCAGGTACATGTATGTGGTTTTAACATATTTTTATTCAATGAATGAGGTTTGGTAATGTATATAGGTATAGGATGGGGTTTTGTTAAAGAATGGTAATTATTTACTCAGATTTGACCTCAATATTTGAATTTTTAGACATGATTTGATTTTTTTTTAATAGAAGTAAAACATGATAATTAGCAGAGTTAAGAAATATGCTGTGGAGAAATATCACTGATATCGACCCTTAAATGTCATCTCAACGTGGCTTGAAAACATCAGAAACGTATAACGAATTTTAATAAAGTTAGCACTTATTGCTTCGAGAATTATATACATGCATCCTACATTAAATGCACGTGACTTTCAGTCACCGGAAATAGAATTACTACTATTAACATTGATAACTGCGTGGTGTCGAGAGTGACTATCGATGTATGACATATCGAAATATACATCACATAGGAAGGTGCTATATACAGTATTTCAAACACCCCACATAAAACATGTAAATTACGTACCTGGCCATAGACCGGTGTATAAGGAGATACATTTTTGTATTGTAAATATGAAGTTTAATAATACTAATAGTCTATAATAATAATAATAATAATAATAATCTGTTTATTAATAATAATAATCTGTTTAATAATAATACTTATTTGTATAATAATAATACTTATGTGTATAATAATAATAATACATATATGTATAATAATAATAATAATAATCTGTATAATAATAATAATAATCTGTTTAATAATACTAATAGTCTATAATAATCATAATAATAATAATAATCTGTATAATAATAATACTTATCTGTATACTACCTGTCTGAAAACTCACTATTAGTGCCTCATATAATACATTATTGCCGTGCTTTTATTTACATATTTTAATTGTAAATATTCAACCAGCCTGTGCTGTGTACAATTATTGATGTATATTTCTTATCTATTAATCAACGTTCATTGTAACGCTATACCAATGTAGCCGTATTCAGTAATATCCAATAATTGATTATGGCAAATTTTGTCTTCCTATAACGAAATATAAATCTTCATCCACCTTTGACTCATGTTTCAAATAGCCCAACATTGCACGATAGTAGGCCATAGGTCATAGTGCATAATCATATACTTCGGTATAACTTTACTTTATCAGATCATTTGGGTTGTATGTTCCGAGTCATAACAAATGTCATCAGCTCTCGTTTCACTGTGTAAATATTCTGTTTTCGAAGCTATTAAGATATGTAAATACTGTATCGTCCTCCTTTTCAACATATAGAAAGATATATGATTAATGTTATTTTCATTCATCAGCTGTTATGATTTTCAATATGTCGTTGTTGTTATTATTATTATCATCATCATCATCATCATTCATCATCATCATCATTATTATGACAACATCTGAAAATGCTTCAATAAAAAGATTTTTTAATCAACACGATCTTGTATTTTGTCAGTTTTGTTCATTCAAATGCAGTATCTTTGAGAATTGAATGCACTATTACCAAACAACATTGTCTGAATCGGTCTGGTCGGGCATCATACAGTGGAGATCATTGTGAACAAAGTACATGTGATGAATGCTTAGTTCTAACTCCAAAACCATCGGGAAGACATCATTGGCTGAATCGGTATGATCATGGATTGCAGGGCGTAGCAATATAATGCGTGTCCTATTTATTGACATCAATGATATGACATACATTGACAGTGTGTGTGTGTGTGTGTGTGTGTGTGTGTGTGTGTGTGTGTGTTTTGTGTGTCTCTCTCTCTCTCTCTCTCTCTCTCTCTCTCTCTCTCTCTCCACCGGAAGTATACCAAACTATGGACTATTTAATGTTCGTGGAAGTGGTCAATATTAAGTTTCAGCTAACTAGACTATGGTAAAAATACATCGCTTTGAGTATAATAATTATGTATTTATTTATATATTTATTCATTATTATTAGTGTGTGTCTGTGTGTCTGTGCGTCTGTGTTGTGTCTGTGTGAGTGTGTATGTATGTATATATGTATATTTATGTATATTTATATGTATATATATACTGCTGTCCTGTCATTGTTATGAAGATATCACCAATTCAAAAAAATCACGTACGTATATCTAGTGTGGACAAGCATATACAAAAAAATATATGCACATGCAATTTAATATGGCGTTCTCTTTAGACTGGAGTATTTCCCCCACTCCATACTTTATGAATTTGCAAACACATTAAAACTCCACTTATTTAATATAGACTTTGTAAAATTTGTATTTCACATTTTGCGTTGAATGAATAAAATAAATTGGAATCACCTTTGGATGGCTTGAATAAATCGACGTAACCTGAGTACTGCATTTAGTTTAGCATTGTGTTATTTGAATAAAGTGCAAGTGCGTTTAGCAAACTCCATATTTGCATTAAACATATTACTTGAACAAATCCGCTTCATGTACTTAGTGTAATAATTGGATTAGTTAACTATCACACTTAGCCTACCTTTAGTGTGCATTAATCACATACAATTTTAGGTGTATAAATCGAGTATCTGAATTTACATTGTAATTTCATTGACATTAATCTGTTTAAAAGCGCGTATAATATTAATTAAAATTAATGTCAATAAACCAAATGCAAGACGAGGTAGTTACGTTCATATAAGCTGATTAATTTATTTTTTTAAACAATGCAAGTATATTTAATCGCTCGTTTATACTTCAAATGGAAATATATTTTCAAATAGGTCGCAGTATCCTAAAACAAACAACCCAAGTTTTAATACATTCATCTACGAAATTTTTAATAATATTTATCCTAACGAATGCTGCTTTTGGTTGATTGGCTTGTGGCAACCATGTAACAGGAAGTGATCCCAACATATTTTACGTCATAGTATGTTGGTTACATTTTGCCGACATAGCCCACACGCAATATATAAATATACTGAAAGTAAATAAACTGATCTCGCATTACAGTGTGGATGCTTTGTTATAATACTAGATTACTTCGTGTGTAATAGCGAAGTCTTTGCGTTATAATATGTAAATGTAGTTTTCAATTATTAGTATAAGAAAGAAAACATGTGAGCACGAAACCAATTGAAATATAATACATATGAAACTATAGTTAAGTGACTTAGTCATATTATTCAATCTGTTTATTGAATGAACATAATTAATTTAAAGTAATTTCTAAGTATTTGTATGTATAAGGATGCTTATTATAAATTTGGGAGAAAATTAGGAAAATCGAAAACAAATTTGTCTATCACAATTCTTGCAGGTAATATCTAGTTGTAATACTTTGATTACTCTGTATTTCATCTTGCTGTCATGTTTATTTTACTCGATGTTCCCTGTCTCCGATTTCTGTAGAACAAAGCTGATTTATGTTGCGCGCATGTATCACTACGCCAGACGGCAGTGGTTAGGCTCTCGGTGGCGGGCTCAGATAAGCAAACATACACTTAACATTCCTGTGTCGCCAGCCAATCAGAGCCGAGATACTTGACAGGTTCCTTAGCAAATTACAATTAGAGTTGTCTCCCATCTTCCACAAAATATCCATACAAGTTTCATTTGTGAATATCGTTGAAATACCAAAACTAATTCTTGTCTTCCTAGATTAATTATTTATTGCGTTGTAAATTGTTATCTATATTAAAAAATAAATATCTGTAAGACCTACTGTAACCTACTATTTAATGTTGAGTATTTTATTATGTCGCATTGTAAAACTGGCATACTAGTTGCTCAGCAAATCAGTAACCCTTTGTCTTGTAATCAGACCACAGCTAACTCTTTACACTGCTAAATAGCCTCGGATACTGTATAACCAATTGAATTACCTGTCAGGTTATCGGAGGGACAAACATTACTTCAGGTTATCGGAGGGACAAACATTACTTCAGGTTATCGGAGGGACAAACATCACCTATGTGGAACTTGCAGTATTGGGAATACAATTATGGCAAACGTCAGTATACGTGCTACGTTAGGTCTGGCCAATAGTAGGCCTACATAGAGGAAGGCCAGCCTAAGATAGTGAAAGTAAATGTCTCAACTATCAACATAGCCTACACACAATGGACGAATGCATTTCATTGACTGAACGTTTGTATACAAGAACTCTACGTTCTACAAAATGGTAGTTGAGTTTACTAGTGTCAAAACTCTATGTGATCAGGGATGTATATTGGCCTACCAATCTTGAATAAGAAGGTACGTGAGCCACCAGAAGAACTGGATGAATGGATATGAAAATACTTAGTATGTGCAAATGATACGGACAGATGTGAATAAGAAATTATGATTATAAGTATGATGCCAGGTACTAATGCAAACAGTGTATTGTTAGATGGACAGTTTGTGCAGACTGGTCTGTCCTTTTGACTAAACACTGGTCAACTGGTCAGTTCGTCATAGCATCGTCTCTGAAATGTCTTCTGTGCTAAAATATGTATTATTCCACTCTAACTTGAGTTACATTACAAATTTCCCGCGTGGATATTAAAGTATTGTCAACTATCTATTGTCTATTGTATACATATATTCAAAGAACGTTATTACACATTGTGCACAGATCGTCAATGAAACGTTATTACACATTGTGCACAGATCATCAATGAAACGTTATTACACATTGTGCACAGATCGTCAATGAAACGTTATTACACATTGTGCACATATCGTCAATGAAACGTTATTACACATTGTGCACAGATCGTCAATGAAACGTTATTACACATTGGTAAACAGATCGTCAACGAAATGCCACAATAATACTGTTAAATACATTTGGCATATTCATGGTTTCCGAGACGTTATTACACATTGGTAAACAGATCGTCAACGAAATTCCACAATAAGACATAATACATTTGGCATATTCATGGTTTCCGAGACGTCATTACACATTGGTAAACAGATCGTCAACGAAATTCCACAATAAGATACAATATATCGGCAAATACACCTGGTTTCCGAGACGTCATGAGCCACTGGCAGACAGATCGTCTCTGAAATTTCAGGAGACATTGACACAAGATGGCAGAGACTCATTTGTTGGTTTATTTAGATAACATCTGGCTGCTCCGGGTCCTAAACGATATACTTAGTTGGCAGGACATCGCAGAGATAGATTATTTTCCAGTTTTCGCTTCAAATCTTGGCAGGGACCAAGAACAGAGACCAAGAATACTACGCTTATCGGTGGCACTGCTGATGATGTGTGTGTTCTCCTTCTGGAAGGAAGACACGAGACCAGGCAGAAAACACGAGACGATACCAGACAGATGCGAGACCAGACACGAGACCAGACAGATGCGAGACTACGACACACATCAGATCAGACAGGCACGCGACAAGATAGACATTAGATCAGACAGACAGACACGAGACCAGACAGACACGAGACTACACGCGACCAGCCAGACACACGAGAACTAGACACGAGATGAGACAGATACGAGACTAGACAGACACGAGACTACACGCGACCAGACAGACACACGAGAACTAGACACGAGATCAGACAGACACGAGACCAGACAGACACGAGACTACACGCGACCAGACAGACACATGAGAACTAGACAAACACGAGACGAGCATATCCAGTCCTATAAACAATATTGTCATCTGCGCCATTGTTTGCTTTCTGTGTAGAAATAGCAAGAATATGTCTATAGATCTCGAGTGGCACCGCATGATAAGTAAGTCATAATTACAGCCAAATACTAGTACCATGTCTTACAAGCTCCCAGACTGAAAACCAGCCGAATATGTGGTCCTCAGGGGCTTGAACATTGTCCGTGTTGCTATGGTATTCTGAGGTTGATATGTCAATGCGTTTATAACGATGTGCCATTCCCCAATAGGCATACTTTCATAGACAACATGAACTATTTGGTATTTCATAGAAAAGTAGCAGTCTTTCATAGACCACAAGCACCAGATACGATTTCATAGGCAACCAGGTACTATATGTTCTGTTATATACCATATGGTCTGTTATATATGATATGGTATGTTAACATGGTCTGTTATATATGATATGGTCTGTTATTATGGTCTGTTATATATGGTATGGTCTGTTATTATGGTCTGTTATATATATGTTCTGTTATATACCATATTGTCTGTTATATATGATATGGTCTGTTATATATGATATGGTCTGTTATTATGGTCTGTTATATATGATATGTTCTGTTATATACCATATTGGCTGTTATATATGATATGGTCTGTTATTATGATATGGTCTGTTATCATGGTCTGTTATATATGATATGGTCTGTTATTATGGTCTGTTATATATGATATGGTCTGTTATATACCATATGGTCTGTTATATACCATATGGTCTGTTATATACAACAGGTACTGCATGCTATTTAAAAAAAAATCTAATTCAGGAACCCTAAGACATATTGTCTTAGGGACTGATAAACAGTCTCACGAATCCAAATTGCTTTCGTTGTTTTTCTTTACGAAATTAGGTTACTCTTTATACATAAATCTTGACTGGCATTTTTTTTAATCATGTCACGTGACACAAGCAACTAATACTTGTGTAAGAGGCCGACTATTTCTGTCGACTATTTCTGTCGACTAGTAGTAGTTGTGTTATGTGGCGCGTGTAACACAAATGTCACAATGTTCAGGTAATAAACTAAGTCGAAATACCAACACGAGAATTCCACTTGTTGTGTTTAACAACCGGTTCCAGACAAGCCAAACTCATTCCGAAGTTTGCCGATCATTCCCTTACAGCTCCATTGATTGGTCAGCTGGGTAGAAACTCCATGCACGGCAACAGCGTATGCCACGTGTGTTTAGAGTTTGTCCAAGACAGAAATAGTGCTGATGAAAGTCGCCTTCACGTTCGATCAATATTATTTGATAAGAGCATACCAAAGCTGAATCCACTGTATTAGGCATGGAAGCACGTCCTGGAAGGCAGTTGTATGCGATAAATTACAGCTAATTCCGGTGACACGAGACATGTCGCAGTCCCCGTATGTGCATTGAACCTGAAGACTAGCTCAGAGTTGACAACACGCACGTGAGTTTCACGCGCACCAGCTTACCGGGACAGTCAAACAATATATGGACCAGTTAGGATGACAGTCACATGATACGATGACAGTCACATGATACGATGACAGTCAAAGAACGCATGGACCAGATAGGATGACAGTCAAATGATACGATGACCATTAAATAGTATATGGACATGATACTACGAACGTTAAATAACATATGAATATTATACATTTTAAATATGAAGATGGCCATATGGCTATGATACGAAAAATGTCAAAGACAATATGTTACCATGATCGTTACAGATTTGAATATATATGGCAATGATATGATGATCGTTAAAGATTCGAATATATTTGAATCTTGGACAGTCATCGTATCATGGCCAAATATATGCGAATCTTTAACGATCATTATACATCCATAATACGATGAATGTCCAAGATTCAAATATATATGGCCATAATACGATGACTGTCCAAGATTCAAATATATATGGCCATAATACGATGACTGTCCAAGATTCAAATATATATGGCCATAATACGATGACTGTCCAAGATTCAAATATATATGGCCATAATACGATGACTGTCCAAGATTCAAATATATATGGCCATAATACGATGA
>JAUTBT010007409.1:0-25708 GCA_032361225.1 Lepetodrilus schrolli
TTGACATGCCCTCTTTCTTTAAGGACCGTATTTAGACACCGGATGAACGTACTTACAATTGTCTCAAATGTGTCTTTATTCCCCTTCATTTAAGATTTTACCTGGAATTGTCTTTGTTCCTGCATTTAAATTTACTATCGCTATTATTGCATTATTGAAATATGTGATGATTAGTTGTACATATACGTTGTTACAACGTTGACAAATGCACATGTCTAAACGGATATTTATATTGACGCGCACGAGGCTCTCATGCATGTTAGATTGGTTTTGAACCCGACGGCATCAGGAAACTTTCGTGGGTAGAATTAGTTCGATGTTGACAAATTAACCTTGAATACCTCAAAGGTTTCCTGCCTCGGACATTTCCTGGTATACGGTAGATTGATGAAATTTCATTGTGGATGATTAGGATACCGATATTTTGGAAATAATAAGAAATAATTATGAGGATAGTTTCATGAAATTTCATTGGTGGATTAGGATACCGATATTTTGGAAATAATAATAAATAATTATGAGGATAGTTTCATGAAATTTCATTGTGGATTATTAGGATACCGATATTTTTGAAATAATAAGATATGATTATCTTACCATTAGCCACTGCTTATGGCTATTATCTAGCAGGTGAGCAGGCCTTGAATATTGACTAAGGTACTTTGATTGTTATTTTACCATGGCTAATATATCAACATTTGTAGAATACCATCTCGTTCTCTCCCACTTTCATATTTCTACCCAAAATAAATGCTAGGAAAGCAATATGTCTGAAAGATCATGAAAGAAATCATCAACATGAAATGCTGAAATATGCACAAGAAATTATTTTACAATAAAACACCACGTATGCAGTATTATCTAGATTTCCTGTATCTGGTTAATTGAAAGTTTTGATCACACTTAATTTTGTTGTATCATATGAAAATATTTATTTTTCTGGAACAAAAATAACAATAATTCAACATATGGACTGGCTCCTTTTAATACTTAGAATATATTTTGTTAACTGTTTATATGAAGGTGGTGTTCTTTTTCAGATCAGAATTTTAGATATAATTCTAGATTATGAATCACTAGCATTTATATACTCCAACAAATCAATTCATCTAATTAATTCAATTGATTCATTCAAGTAATATCCAAATGACTCTTTTACAAGAAAAGGCATTTTGTATTTTGTTACAATGGTGTGTTTTGCAAAATTCCTCGTGTTTACCTTTAATTAATCAAGCAAGTTAATTACTGGATGAACAAAACTTGTTTAGTTGTTAACATTTTAGATATATGAAGTTCAGCAACTAGTTTAGTGAATGGATATGTAAGTAATTGTTATGTTGGATGGTTTGGTTTGATTTCAGTATTGCTACTAGATGGGTTGTCTCCCTTAGTACTCGCTGGTCGGGCACATTTTCTTGTGTTTTTCTCATATACTTTGTAGTACTTCAGACTGAAAACATCCCAAGTGCATTGATTACCATATGCATCAATAATCAGATTGACGTATTTCAAATAGTCTGCTACTAACAGCATTCCATTTGATTAAAAAATCTTTCTAAAAAGCTTATTTTTTTAACGTCCATAAATATTGATATTGTGCAAAAACCTGCGACATTTAGTATACAAAACATAAGCTTCATGCATGTAACTAGTTCCCAGTTGTCCAGTTACTTCTGTCTCTGTCTACCTGACATCCCTATGCAATAATATGAATTGCGCCGTGTTTGATTGGCTAATTTAAAAAAAGATGTTTTGAATCTTTTTCTATTTTTAGTGGATGAGTAAGAGTATTTATGGGTATATAAACATGTTGTTGAAACACGTGGGAGGCAGAGCATATGCTTATGCAACAATAAATTTCTATGCCTGTAAAGTACTTTCTAGCTCATTGGACGAGGATATTTAGCTGTACTTTAACATGGCAGTTATCACAATTATCAATCCCTAAATTATATGACGTATAGCAATTAAAGCATTAATTTTGGAAGTGGATGCCACTAAATTATGATGTTTTGATCGACAATAAAGATGACAAATAGACAATAATGATGAGATCAGTACTTGTGGAATTACATTTTTAGATGAATTTATGGGGGAAATAAGGTGGTATATCTGTATATTTGGCGTGGATTGTTCCAAAAAGTACTGTCCAATGTCGCCAATGGACAGATGTTGATAACACGTTATACGACCAGAATATGAATATAACACAGGGTGCTGTTCCGCAGAGCTATGATCATTCTATGAAACAGGACCCTAATCTTTCAGGTTCTAGTACAAATAATCTATGCTCAATCATCTACAAACAAATCGACTTTCTGAATCATCAATCATTTTATCGAGGTACCGTCCACCATTCTGATCAAATTACAACCATTTAGTTAGAGAATTTGCCCCCAAGAAATTATATATTTTTAGGATATAATTTTTTAATTATTATTTATTTCATACTATAATATGCAATGGGAGCTTTGTGAAGCATTCATTTTATGGTGTTTGTGTTGTGTTTTTCTTTAGAGACCTTGGATGACCTCGTCTTTATTCATTCCTCCGTATTACATCTATATATACTTGTATCTTCAGGGCAACTTGTATATATACGAAGTTGAACTACTACCAACATTGCAGTGTAAATCTGCAAACTGAGATTGTGAATATACTTGAATGTGCAATCATAGATGTATATTTGGTATGCTAGTATTTGAAATAGAATATGCCTTCTACTATTCAGAAGTACAACCTGTTTTTGTTCATGATAATTTCAGATGTGGATTAAGCTGACATTACAACTATCTACTTTTCATCGGAACAATCTATTTTTATCCCTCATAATTACAAATGTGAATTGTGCCAATAGAGCGTGAATAATATCTATCAGGATAGACCATTATATTTGTTTTTGCTTTTGTACCAGAAATACTATTTGTTATAGGATATGTTTCTGTACAATTTAGTATTGGTTGGAACACATCCATGATGACAACAATAGGTTTAAATACAGAGTATATATCCCATTGAAAGACTTTTAAGAGTTCTACTTTGTTTCTAAATTGAAATGTAAATAATTATACTAATCTTATTACTAAGTTGTTATGGTGTGATAATATTTGTTAAAGTTATCATGGAATGTTGATTGAAAATATGATCCTGACATGTACATATTCATATAAAATAAATTTATATTTGTTCTTCATTCATGTATGTTCTTGTGTAGTTAAATGTTAAAGACATTTTATGCAACCTCTTCCTAATAGGGTCACAGTGAACATGATTGAGGGTGCCTACCTCCTACCCCTCTGTATCCTGAATACCCTATAATTTGTCCTTGTATCACATTTTCTACCTACTTGCATCTGCATCTAACTTAAAGGCATACAATGAGATTTAGTTGTCGTTTTGGACCAAATTGGAGTTAAAAATGCAAAGTACATGTACTTAGCATACATAAAAATCGCTTTTATACCTCCATATATCTTTCCACCACTGTAGGATAGGTAAAATTCCATTGCAGTTTACAACCCAAATAATCAGTTGGTAATGTACTGTAATATCTCAATTTTCTACAGTCTAATATACTAAGGGGGATAACTCTAATCATTGAACACGGTCAAAATAACCTTTCACGACTACTGGTACCAATAAAGCTACATAGCCATAAATACTAAAATATAATAAAAAAAATAAAATATTAAAAACCAGTGCAACCATTTCTATCCATCACATATAACACAATTAGCTGAGTAGAAGCGGTAGAAGTGTTCCTGGCGATCAGACCATGACAGTACCATCAGGCCGCACCACACTCTTGGGGCGTGGACAAGGGACAAATTCATTTCGTCAATAACCGAACAGGCTTCCACCATCTTCATATTAATTGTCTGTGGTTTTTACAATACAATCTCATTCACCTCGGCCAGTCCTCTGTATCCAGCTCCTGCCAGATTCAATTTGGACTTCATCATGCCGGACTTCGACAGTAAGATTGCAAGACAAACAATGCTGGATACACGGACACCCAGTGTCAATGGCCAAGGTGCTGGACATCAATTCCCGGATGGCAGGCGCTTAATACCAATTGTCCAGCGTCAATTACTGATTGGATGCAGTGTTTTGAACAAACATCGCTGGTTGATCTAGTCAAGGGGGTGAACACCAGTGATATAGAACAGGGATGACCGCTACCCCTCTGAGCACTCTGGGATTTGGTAGAAGACAGCTACCAGATTGCAAATCTTGGATCTGGTTTCATCGTCTTTAATTGGAAAAGTCTAAAGGACACAATACAGTGTATTGTAAAGCTACAAATGAGTTGTAATTTGGGGCACCTGAGGGTATTGAAGATGTAATGCGACCTGTTTAACGTAAACTGTATTTCACCTTACTTCATTAGTCATTAATTCATCATGGTCATTCAAGTCAGAAATTGAATTGTGTACAGCAGCCCCGTGTTTAATATGTAATTTTGTAAACTAAAGACTATTATGGATTCCAGATATAAAATGCTATGCTTTACTATTCATAGCATGAGCAAATACACCTGCACAAAGTATTACATTTCACAATGATGCAAGAATGAATTCCGACTCCTAACTCTTGTCTCTTGAGATATTTTCCTCCATGATTTGCAAGTTTTGGTAACACCCCGCTGTGTTCTTCACAATTACACCTATGATGTTACACCAGTGTGGGTAACTTAGTGTGGGAGACTTGGACACAACCAACACAAATAAACTAGTTGTAGACCCGGCGACTATCGACACTTTAGAGTGACCCTATTGCATGTAAAAGTTAAATATTCAATGTTATCTCTCAGCTACAAATGTTAATTATTAATCTCAAGATTGCAATGTCAACATCATAGGTCCACTGCCTCGTTCAATTAACTAATCATTGCAGTGATATCTGATTACGAGCCAAGATGTTGGTTGTTGATTGCAAACGACTATATGATCCCACCACTGGCACTAGGATACCATTGAATGTGAATGAGGCATTGTGGCGGTGATTTTTTAATATATTTTGCAATTCTATATTTCTGCTTTCACGATACATATACAAGTTTTTCTTCTTTTATTTTTCAATTCTAATTCTCTATTTCTGTTTGTCCATGATATGTATCATCCTGAAGTTATGTGATAGGGATTGATCAATAGTATCAATTTACTGTCCATGGTTTGTGTTCAAAACAGCGTGGCTTGTTGATTGAAGGGGTGATCTACAGAGGTCTTGAATACTGTACATGGTACAGATAGATGAATATACTGATAGCTAAGGGGTGATCTACAGATGTCTTATACACCATACTCATAGATATATATACCGATAGCTATGGGGTTATCTACAGGTCTTATACACTGTATAGACAGATGGATACTGATAGCTAAACGGAGGAACTTAGATCATCTGTGGCTCATAATATTTTATAATAAGCATGTGAGAAAACATACTGAGATAGATGTTTTCCTTGTCAAACTGTGAAAAAACAATGCCTCTCGATATATACATATTCCTATTTTAGGCATAATCCAATAAAAGCATTGCAGAATTTTATACCCATTAATATATACATGTCATTCGTTAGCAATATATTTATTACTAGTATTGTAAAGTTGGCACATGACACACATATTATGATCAGAGAATGGGGGAAGAATAACGAGTAAATTTTAATCAGTACAGTATGCTAGCAGTCGATGGGGTACACATACAAATTTAAACAGGGGATCATCAAATGTGAGAGTTGCCATGGACTTCTTCTAATAATAATAATCCTGCATTATGACACAGGATTATGGAAGGAAGGCCCAAGAAGATGAACAACTCTTCCAGGGTCACCCTGCCAGTATGACTGCCTCACTATGGAGGAGCTCATCCTCTCCCTAGCTGTTTGTCCCCCATCCTGTCTCAAGACATCCACAGCCTAATGTATGCAGTATTTACCCTACTTTGCAAACTTGCCTGCAGATAGTAAATACATGGAGTCAGAAAGGTGTCAGGGAAGCACAGGACCAGGCGACATAGTTGCATCGTAACTCACCACATCTCACCATTTGCCTCTCGGGCCAAAACATAAATAAATATATCACTAATCTGCTTAAATATTAAGGCTGTGACATTTTGAGACCTGTCATTGCAAAATTGCTTTTTTTGTCTTTTTTTCCGACGACATGGATTTTCGAGTTGAGAACATTTTCTGTTTTCTTTCGCAAATTCAAAATGAGGCTAGCGGTGATTTAGTGATGTCACCAGCGAAACGGTTCCCTCAGAGGATGACTGACACGGTGAAGAAGAATTGCGAATGGATGTGACGTGGGTTTCAAACATGCGTTAAAGAACGTTTCAAGATGACGAGGATGGAAACAGATTAGAATTCTGGGAAGTCTTGATCAATAAAACGTCTTTGCTAAATAACCACACTGCAGAGTAAAACGAATGGAATTTCGAGAACAAATTCTAAAACAATAGCTCAATTTCCTTCTGAATTTGTATATTTACTAAAATTTACGGCGTGTCACACTGTATGCCAATGGTTGTCACACTGTATGTGCCAAGGACACTCTGTAGCCTAGAAGCCTGTAGTGAGATGTGGTGTAATTTATGGGTGAATTATGTAAGATTAAGAAGGAAGGACTGAAATGTTTCTTACCTGACGTGTGGACTTGACAGACCAGCGCGAGCACCAGCAAACACACATACATCCTCATAACGCAACCATTAATGCAGGCTCTCACACCTACCTGGAACAAGGGGACACATATATCACCATTTACATTTACCTCAGCTGACCGAAGGTGGTCAGGATTTGGGCTGGGGGGTGCAGGGACAAGGGTTAGGGGTATGGGGACACTTGTGGGCCACGGAAATGGGGACACTTGTGGGCCACGGAATCTTGGTAGATCCTTTAGGTAGTAGGACCTCGTAGATCCTTTAGTAGTGGGTCCTCATGGATCCTTTCAGAGGGTACTCATAGATCCTAATTAGAAGGTCCTCCTCACAGATCCTTTAGTAGTGGGTCCTCACAGAACCTTTCAGTGGGTCCTCATATGTATCCAAACTGGTAAAAGCCACCTGGTAGTTTATCCACGGCCGTTTTAAAAACTCCTCCGGAAGATTGAATCAATTCTGTGCAGTAGTCAGTGTACAATCCGTGAGCAGAACTATCCGTGAGTCTTCGTTGTTGTTGACGGTGAGGCAGGTGGACTGTGATGACTGTGGTACACACATCCACCAGAGGTCAAGCTTCGGGTCGGTCAGGAAGAAGACACCAACACACAGAAAACACAGCTAAGCCTCACACCTATTGTGACTGTCCATAATACATAATATACCCATGCGACTCCACACAGCAATTATGGCTGAGAATGCTGACCAATCAGAGATACTGTTACAGCATGCTATCAATCTCTTGACTGGGTCAGCCCCAACTGTCCCATTGACAAGCCAATATGGCCGGCTGATCTCAAATGCTGGAGCGGACAGACTGGTGTGTCCCTTTACCTGGCTGTGGCTTGACCACTGACTGGACACAGCTGAGTGACCGCTAGTTGGACTGTTTGAAGATCTGGGTCCCTCTCACTATGGCCAGCTGTTCTGTCATTGTGAACTACCTGTCTGTCTGCATGGTGTGTGTGTGTGCTCAGTGTAGAGCTAGGTGCAGTCACACACAAAGAGGCCCTCATTGGGTTGGAGAATGCCTTGAGGCACGGAATAATTAGAGGGGGAATAATTGTATCTGTAGGCAAGTAATTTAAAAGTCATTACGTACTGTTAAATACATAATTATGGAATAATTATTACGTATCGTAATACTATCACACGAATGAAAGGAATTGACTTGGCAAGATATAAAGCAATAAACAATGTTTAAATATATTCAGTACGTTTACAAATTCATTAAAATAAGGGCCCAATTAAGTTTGTGCTTGTATTTTTGGCAGGTAGAAATACAAGTATTCGATTAGTACCGTTTGGACAGATACTCCATTAGATAATTTGCTTCTCATATCATACTTTTAAGCTGGACTCGTAAATTCCAATCCTTCTTGGTGTATAATTAGTCATACAAATGATCCATCAGTGACAACTTGGGTTATTGATCGTAAAAAAATCAAATTTTATATTTTGGTGGGAAAATTCAAAATGTCCTCATCAAATTTTGTCTATGATCAGCAGGTATAACCACCCTCATCACATAACATCTACATGTATGATCAATTAATTAAAACGAGCTAAATTATCTAATTGAAATGTAACTTTCATATGAACTTTAATTAAATTCATAAATGAATTAATGCTTTACATTGCCGCAGGAATATTTCACCCATATGCGACATTTTAATTGAGGAAATAAGACTGTTAGGAAAATTTTGAAACATGGTTACAGTAGAATCCAAACATTAAAAGGCAATGATAACGAAAACCATGACAATGATGAAGATAATGATGAAGATAATGATGAAGATAATGATGAAGATAATGATGACGATAATGATGACGATAATGATGAAGATAATGATGATGGTAAAGATGATGAATGACCCACAGAGTCACTACTGTTGCATAAGCCCACCCCAGACTGATGTCTGGTCGCGCTAATGCAAAATATCAGGCATAAATCACGTAATGTATTCAAAACACATGGAAAGGAAAAATGCTTCTATCATAATCAATTTACAAATAGAAAAAAACATATTACACATGTATAAACAGCATCACATTGCAAAGCAAACAAGCGAGACTATTGTGATGGATTTGTTTTTACTTCCTACTATCAATGCAATTACATAGTAACCTGAGGAGCCGGGGCATCACCTTTATCAGGATCCTTGCATGTGTTCTGTGGTTCCCTGATATGTAAACAAGGGGCTTTATAAGAGAGGGTCTACTGTTCTGCAATGGGTACCAGTGGATCAGGTGCTAATCAAACAATACCCCCTTTATACAGCAGTGAAAACATGCTTAACATTGCACACCTTTTAAAATGCAATGACAACATATCAGACTTCTCATTTTAGTGCCATTTAATATGTTGACTACAGTGTCACCTAATAATAAAGACAGATTTGTGTGTTCAAAGTTACATTGACAGCTTTATAGTGTAATTAGCTTAATAAATGTTCAATTGGGAGAATTTAATATAGTGTAATTTTATTTTATTTTAAATAAATGCTTTAATGATGTTGATCAAAAAAAACAATTTGTTAAGAAATCTTTGCAAATGCTCTTAATATTAAATTTCCGTCAATTCAAAAGCATTCATCTTCTTTGATTTTCAATGTTCAAGCAGTAAAATAGCAAAACACCCAAAATATCAAAATTCCAAAGTTAAATTCACGAGAAAACAACCAAGATAGTCAAGATAGTCAAGATATCCAAGATATACCCAGGATAGAAAATATCCAATACAGTCAACTACCAAGATAATAAAATAGCCAGGATAGGTCTACAAACCATTTGAAATTTTACGATACTGATACTGGTACTGGTACTTGATGATAAAGATGCCAATACTTTAACAATTCTGATACTGATACCTAATAAAAATCTAATACCGGATGGATTTAATTAAATTTATTTTCCATTTAAATATGTTATTAAATAAGTTTTAGATATTAGACATGGGTGCACACAGACTGAATTTTTGTTTTAAATACATTGTTTATGTTATGGCTTGAAATATGGGATTGGTCGTTTTGAACAAACAGAAAAATAATAATCAGAAAATCCATGACACATGATCATGGAAAACAATGGCCGTGGTGATAGTCATTTAGAACCAACTACCCCAATCTTTTTAATAATGGAAGAAGCAAACGACAAATGAGAATATATTGTTTTGACGGTCTGTGTTCGGCATGGGTCGTCAGCACACGGAACAACAACGAGTTATCTCCCCAAATGCGAGAGATGATGCGCACTCACAACAATATTACAATATTACAATACCTAGCATAGTAAACTACTAAAGATATTACAATACCCAGCATAGTCAACTACCCAAGTCAGCACAATGTCCTACGAGTTTATTATTACAGGCTTCTGATAGCACCACCTCCCTACATTACAGTTCATTGCAGTCTACAGTGGCTTTAATGTGGAGGACATTAGTACCAGGCAAGGCAATGAGACTGCATTGCCTTCTCATCAAAGAGGAGCATAAATGTCAACCCAATCTCACCTAGAGGCTATTGTACAATATCTGTCCTCCTCCAGCATTGTGTGGGCGATTTTCATTGGTGGAAAATGTTAGGTGGTGCTTGGTGCTACTGTATAAATGGTCTTAACAACAGGTTCTTCCTTCTTATGAATGCATGCTTTAACCTTCTTGCTGCTGGAAACAACTGCAGTTGACCTTGTAGGAATGTGATTCAATAGGAGGAGGGAAAGCCATTGTGACTGATGCAAACAGAGAAAATGTTCATTTGTGGCAAGAGAAAAAAAATAATATCGCAACTGGCAATGCATGGCAAGATATCATGCAGCACATTCGGCAATGCATGGCAAGATATCAAGCGGAGCAATTTGCAATGCATGGCAAGATATAAAGAGAAGAAATTGTGCCACTGCCGATGCAAGATGAGAGTGCAAATCCTTTACCTCTGTAATTGGTAGAGTTGTACAGTGGCCTTATTTTTGTATTGCAATATGACAATATATTGCAAAATGACAACATATATTGCAATATGTATTGCAATATATTGGGGATTTTTTTTTATCAAGTTATGCTAATAATATATTATCATTATAGATAATTACTCCTTTAACCCTCTCCCTGCTGGATTAGCCTCAGACACTGCTCTTTAGGGCATCTCCGGTTGCCACCAGCAGGGAGAGGGTTACAAAAAAAAAAGGCGCCCTTTAGTTATGTACAACTACACTATAGAGATTGGATACCCGGTAGGATGAGATGGCAATGTAAATACTAACTTTATAGAAGCCTGCAACACAGGGCTCAATTTAGCAACTAATTTGGGAGCCATGGCGACCTAATTTTGCATTTGGTGACCAGCATTTCACTTATTTTAAGTGTTTCTAGATCTGCAGGAGCCAAATGGCTCCTCAGAAAATGTTGTAACTTTGAGGCCTGCAATACAGCAACTGTTCCACTGACTGGTGTAATAATGTAGCTATGGGTGTAATAATGTAGCTATTGGTGGCTTCAAGGATGGATTTGGCGCATTATAAATCATCACATTATCATCATTAAAATATGAAATACACTATTATGTCATGATTGACCTCAAAACGTAATTGATACGTGTATTAAAATAATGAATATGCTAAAATTAAAGCAAAATAACGATATAAAGTTATTCTCAACGTCATGACGTATTTCGGCGACAGCACTACATTTACTACTTGATCAACAAGTTTGCGATAAAATTAATTATAGATATACCAGAAGTTATCTCGTTCACATTCAGAACATCTTTGGTATTCTGTGAATACAGAGGCTTTCCCGAGAACGTAATATACGGTTGCAAATAAACAAAGGTCAAAAATTACATAAACATTTGTGAATAGACATTGGCACTAGTACTGATATTTGAAGGCAGACACGTGATTATATTATTATATGCTAAGTGAATGTACTTTGTATTTTTAGCTTCAATACATTCCAAAACGATCATCTATGTCTGGTTGTATGCTTTTAAAGGGCAAGACCATACTGATTTGGGCCAATCCTATAAATTGGAAATGAGTATTTTGTAACAATATGAGTATGTACACAGCATGTATGATGCTTAACTGAATTGGAAATATATATATTAGAAGGAAAACGGTAAATTAGCACCTATGACTGACCATTCAAAGAAGTCAATATAGCCCAATGAAAAACCATATACAGCATCATATTTTAATGTCCCACATCTGTTTTGTAAGAAATAACGTTTGAGTAATTATCTGCCCTAACTTCATAGAACCATTAAAGATAATTACTCCTTTAAAAAAATAATTAAAAATCGTTTCGTTGTGTATAACTACACTGGATGTATGCAATCAGTAAAGTAGTTATCAATTAATGCACATGTTTCATAATGCAGGTGTATTCCATTATTTTATTCATTAATTGCAATACCGATGTTATGCTAGTTAATAGTACACCTTTTTTTTAAATTAAAAGGCCGTGTATTAAATTTAGATAGGGGAGTGATTTAAGCCTGGAAGGAGAGTGATTTGAGTCTGGAGGGAGTGTTTTGAGCCTAGGCTCAAATCACTCTAGAGTGAAAAATAGGGGGGTGATATGAGACTGCTACAGACCATTGCATATATTAACGTATTGCAGTATGTATTGCTTCACTTGTGTATTGCGGTTTACCGGTATACCCGTAATACCATGCAGTCCTAGTAATTGGATCACTCATGTGCAGTCCTAGTAATTGGATCACTCATGTGCAGTCCTAGTAATTGGATCACTCATGTGCAGTCCTAGCAATTGGATCACTCATGTGCAGTCCTAGTAATTGGATCACTCATGTGTAGGGTTGCAATATAAATTACGGACAGTCAACAATGAAAAAAATAATTAAATTAATGTCAAAATATTGTCTACAATAACTTCCAACAAATAGCCCAGTGGAAGCCCAGGTATTCACTGGACTTAGATACACTGTACCAAGTGTCACAAACAGCACACAGCAGAGAGCATTTCAGATTAATGGTGATGAAGGTATGTTAGCTGTCACAGTTGTTCAGACTATTATGCAAATAACGTCAGAGAGAAATGAATGATAATTTTGTTTTCATTATTTTAAAATATTCTGCATATAATGAGAACTGAATTAAGGAAGATGTTTTTCTTTAGCAATGTAGAAATGGTTAAATCAATGATTTAAAAATATATTAAAATAATTGTACCTAGAGGTCTAGTCTGAATTCTACTTTTGTCATTGAAACCCATAAAACACTAACAATTTCAAACGCAAGGATGGCTCAACAGAAACCCCCATTAAACGTCATAAATTATGCATTAGTCCCTTATACAATATTACAAGGTGGTAGTATAACATAGAAATGGAACAAACTTCACAGAAGACAATCACAGTCTCCCCTTCCTTTTAATACGAACCATTTAAAACCCTACAAGTCATAAAGTAATTAAGGTTATGATCCTTAAATTGCTGGGAATAATTCCACAGGGCAGAGGGTGGTTAAGTTTTGCTATCATGTCCGATTGTTTGAGGAATGTTTATGACAACAGGCAACTGAAGACTGGCCAGGCAATACCTCCCCTCCTGTGGTGATCAAAGTTAAGTCATTGTATGCCATGTGATCCTTTGGATCACTGTTGTACAGATTGGATACTACAGATTGGTATAGAATAATTAACAAACAGTGCTAGAACAGGGCATCTATGGTTGCCTGTTGCAAAATATTAAATCCTAGAAAAATTACTATTAAGACACTTAGTCTACTCCTACATAATAATAATAATAATAATAATAATAATAATAATGTGAGCATTTATATTGTGCCAAATCCTTGTTAGCATCCTCATAGCACTACATTTCCCAGTCAATGGGTCTGTGTACTCAATTTCCTTCTCAACTCCCTGGGGAGTATACAACCTAAGTTGCTGTTCAAGACGCTACAAGGTTATCATTCACATGTCCATCTCATCATTCTGGGTACCCATTCTCTGCTGGGTGAACAGAGGCATATTCCAACTAAGCCACTCTTCGAATAGCATCTCTGGTTGCATAAAATCCTAGAAAAGGTTAGCTACAAATGAAATCAAGTACTAGTCCATATTACAAAGACATAGTTACTGCTGAAATAAGAACCTAGTTTAAACTTTTAAAGTAAGATCAAGTCAGTGATTTGTTGCTTCAAGTCGCATCAGGAATCTTTTGCCCATACGAGACAATTTTTTTTTTTAATATTTAAAAAAATAATATTTCAGAGTCTGGTGGCAAGCAGTTGGTCCAGACATTATGAATGAGAGGATGTCCACGTGACTTCAGAAGTCACTTATGTACAGACAGACCAGTTACTTGTGTACCTATATGCACTGTCTGGTAACCTGTAGACCATAGTACACTAAATCAAATTTCCATTCATGTTCTTTGTGAACGACTTTCTAACCCTCCCGATGGTTCGAGTTATATATGAATGAAGTCCTTCTAGGATAACACACACGGTATCTCTCCCAGACACTACATAGTGTCTCATTACTGATGACCAAATGAGAATAGTTTCTAGTAGTCGTCACATATAAAAAAAAGTGTGTGTGTGTGTGTGGGGGGGGGGGGGGGGTAGTAGTTAATTGAACATGTCTTGGTGTGGAGTTTTAGCGTATTACAAGTGAACTTAGTAGTAGTAGTAGTAGTAGTAGCTAGTTTGGGAGTTTGTTTGTTTCATGTGGGCAATAAGTGGGCAGCTGTAAGTGGCCAGTAGTGGGTAGGGATTTTAGATGGTTATTTGAACAGCAGTAATTTCGCATACTGATCCAATGCTGACACAAAATACTACATGCAAAACTGAAAAGCATATCATAAATCATTTATATTTAATAATTCTTCTATCCTAATATGTTAAACTTCGTCCCATTTCCATGATGTAAGGATGAGAGGAATGTGATTCAGTAGGAACCACACAGCGACATATTCTTCAGATTTGCTCAAATCACAATAAGTTATAGAAGATCACGATACATATTTACCTAACATTTAATGGAAGCAGAAATAATCTTAAATATCATGCCATCGCAGTTATGAATTAATTTACCTCAATATATACCTGAATTAATCCTCTCCCTGCTGGAGGCAACCAGAAATGCCCAAAGAGCTGTGCCTGTGTCTAATTCAACATGGAGAGGGTTAATAGAGAGATTACATACATAGATGTAGATGGATAGACAAACAAACAGATAGGTACACCCCAGGGGGTACTCGACTAGAATAAAGTTCCTGATGAACGCACTCTCTGACCTGATGACCATCAAGGTACCCCTCCAGGCTAGGTCATTGTATGAACAAGACACTCAGAGAGTTCATCAGTATTGACACCAACTTGACATCAATATTCTTAACACTGTTGGTATATCAATTAACAACAGTACAGTAAGAGTCTGGTGAGTGATGCACTTCAGAATGTTACAAGCATAATAAAGAAATCTTATGGTAAAATGCATTTAGTCTATCCATAAGTATTTTCTGTCAAGGCCTGCATTTTATGAAAGGGTCAAATGGTAGTCCTGGCATAAATTAGTCTGTGTGCCATCCTTTTACTATAGCAGGAAATGACACATACCTCGATTTACAACTACAGATACGACCCTTTCGTGAAATGCAGGAAAGGTGGTTACTAATACATCATGATATAAAAGGTTTGCACACAACACACACCTCATGTGTCCACAATCATCAGTATGCCCTGTACTAATGTCCAATACTTAATGGTTACTCTTTCCCACAACATGCATCCATTTTCCTTTTACAGCCAACTGTTAAGCAATGTTTTCTTTACATTATTTGCATAAAGGAGGCTGCTGATAGTATTTTTGCAGGTAATCTGCTGCTTCTTTCAAAGGTTACTGAACTTCAAAGCCCTTATCTGGCATCACAGACCCAGCCTTGCTAAGGTGTAATAATCCCCTTGAATAATGTTCCATTAAGACTGCTCAGTGGAAACAGCAGGACATACTGACCACCTACTGCCCACATACTGATCATGTCCAGGCAGGTGACAATAGCCTTGAGTACCTATTGTCTTTGGGTTATTGCCCTTTGGGTTATTGCCCTTTGCTGACATCGTCTTGACATCATGCATTCGCCCGATATTGTAGCAAGGTCATAAATGTAATAATTGGTTTCATTTCATTTTCTAATTTCCATGTAAATTGCAAACAGATGCAAATGAATAATTTGGTACAGGTTAGGTATTCTAAGTCGTAAATCATGAGAATTATGGTTCATCAAAAGGCAATGAAAGAGGCAAAACACATTGCAATCCCAGCATGTTGCATGGTATTGCCGAACAATGTTTGAATTGATTAATTACAAATGTGTTGTTTTTATCGGAAAGGGTTGTGGGGAAAATAAATCATAATAATGTAATCAGCCATAATGGAATTACAGTAACATTGCAAGATAAATTATCTTAGAATTAATCAACTTTTATTCTATAATAATGGAAAAAATATATACAGTAATGTATTTCAAGCAAAGCAATTAAGATCTTATTGTGTAAAAATATCCTGTAATATTTTGCAAATTAGTTAACTACCATATCAAACATTATTAATTTATTGTGTCAAATATGTTATTCCTGAATGAATCTAGTTTGATGTGTTCCAGGCATAACAATTCCATCTGTAGAGGAATGCCAGCACTGTACTCCAAAGACCTGCTCACCCGGCATGATAAACGCAGCAAGAAACAGCTCAATACTTCACATTCTCCATTTCTCCAATTCCCCATTAATTTGAAGAAGAGTCTGTGATTTGTTGCTTATAACGCTGCAAAAGACTTCTTTCATATGCAACAAAATTTGAAGAAGAAAATTACTTTGTAATGACAATAAACAACAGAGAGAGACGGTAACCTAGCCGTGTGCGATCAGGGCAGTGGCCATCGGAATCGCGTATAATTCCCCCCTCCCACCCAGACTAATGAACCCACTCTGACTCCATCTCAATGATATAAATCCACTCAAGTAGCAGATTACTCTAATAACCGATCCCACCCAAGCCATCTGTAATGAGACATAATCAGATAATATGTTCTGATCAATACCGCCACAAAAGTTGAGTTCCGGCAACACTCTACACAGTACATAAACACTATGCTCCGTTGTCGGTTTACCACTGTAACACTAACAGTAACACTAACAAGATCAGACCGATCGGTATGACCTCCACGATCGGTATGACCTCTACGACCATCATAGCCATGTGGGCCGACACACCTCAAGTGCGTATTTCGAACCAATCACCTCGCCCGACCCGGATGGAAGAGAGTCTTGGGAAATCACTTCTTTGCTTCAAACAACTCCCGACATGATATGAGCGTTGACACCGTGGTTCCATCTACTTCAATTCAACGGATGATGAATTGCACATAAGAAAAGCCTTATCGACGACAAATATGTTCAAATAATGCAGAAATGGGGTTGTAATTGTAAGGTCATCATTGTATATATCGGACATGACATTACATTAGGTACTGTCTCTGTGTGTAAATTAACAAGGTTTGATTGAACGACCATAGAGACTTGATACACAACCTTTAGTAATTTAGATAGAATCAATTTTTTAAAAACAATTTACCCAAATTATTTATATACAGGAGGAAACCCACAACAACCGTAGCGCTGAATGTTGCAGTAAACCTGCGAGTACTGGCTGATACTGACAAACCAAGGATGACAACTCTACAGACATCGTAACCTATCAATATCGCATCAGAAAAGTAACTTTCGTGAACATTGATGCCGGGCTCCCGGGACGGGATTTGAACCCGGCCCTTTTGCTATAAAGTCCAAGCGTTCTACCATTGCGCTACCACCCGCCCCTTACCCAAATTAATATCGCTATAAAAATATTGAAACTGTAGAAGTGGATTCATGAGTAACTGAGTGATTCACCATATGAGACATTAAACAGTCAATATTATAATAGGTTTAAAATCTAAACAAACATGAAAAAACAAACAATGGTTAGATTAAAATTGATGTTTTAATACATTTTAGGGATGAAGATTATAATAGACAACGATAATGATTAAGTAAACTTTTCATATCATTTCATTTCCTTTAAGAAGGTGCCCACACAATCAGGCAAAATTTGCTTGAATGTGAATTCCTCATTGCAACCAATCAATGCATCAAGGTTTATCCTTGTCTTTTATGATCTATGAGTGTGTAAAAAATGTATGGCCAATGCTGCATCGTTGCAGGACTTAATGAGTAATAATGGGTGTAAATTTTCAGCTGAAATCATATGGTTCAAGAGGTCATAATCTTGTCCTAGATGGACAGATGGATATCTGCAATCAACAGTGTTAAAATACTACATAGCACACAGTATTAGCATTTCCTATTAGTATGACATAATGGTATTAAGCTGAATAATCGGGATTTATCCTGTATAATTATAATCATGTATAATAATAATCCTCAAGATTAATGCACATTTTCATATAGAGCATCCCCTTGTGACAAGGTAATGTTAAATATACAATGGTCAAACTTTTCATTTTGAACTATACTCATGATCAAAAGAAAGTACACCGATCGAAATATGCCAAAATCGAAATGCGTAATTTAACTCTCTCCCTGCTGGATTAGACAGACATTGCTCTCTATGGCATCTCCAGTTGCTTCCAGCATGGAGAGGGTTAATTAAATATCATATGTTTCTATAGAGTTTTTGTTTATGATCAAGTGAATCATAATTGTTGAAAAATACAGTATTATTGCTAGTATTTTCGCTACAAATGCATCGTAAAACACGTGTATCATGCAGTTCACAAGCACCATGGTTATTAAATCATATAATTCAGTTGCAAAGAAAAACAAGACGTTGGAATTGTACAAGCTGGAATCTTATATGCATAATAATTGCTACAACATTTGCTTGCACAAAAACAACAATATGCAGACTGAGGGTAAGGCATACTGGTGTCACCATGGACTGTCCTCGGAGTGGTTTTCCGAAGGTTACAATCCCCTGGGAAATTTATACTTATGAAACAGAGGCTCCTAATTGTGACATCATCTGCAAGGTCTGCAGGAACGTCGTATTAGTCGTCATACTGTATCACATTGATTCCATAGAATCAGTGCCGTCGAACACTCCGGGCAAATCCATTAACGCTAAGACATCATCGTTTGAGATTGCGTTTGGCATTACGTATAAAAGCATCAATTCACAAACATTATTTTGAGTTTACTTACTGTGAATATTGTATTACTATGCCATATATCTCATTAAGTATAAAGTAACATCTATTTTGTTACTTTTATTAGCAATTATTGATCGGTGTACTTTCTTTTGATCTTGAGTATAGTTTGAAATTATGGTATTGTTTGCAATGAAAATGTCAGATAAATGTTCCATGTCAAACTTAGAATGTTTACCTTACAAGTTGTTAATGAATCCAGCCTAAACCTCATAGTTTTACTATAGAAGGAAACTATATAAGCCTCGATTTACACCCAAATTATCTGGTATGACCCTTTCATGAAACGAAGGCCAGGACATCTTGCTATTGAACCTCTTGGCATTGGACCCCTTTGGTATTAAACCTCTTGGCATTGGACCTCTTGGCATTGAACCCAATGAAATGGAAATGAAAGCACACTGATCAATTGACCTGGGTAGTGATGAAGCACTTTCCAGCATGGAATTGGCGCAAAATAAATGTGCATATTATTATTACTACTAGAGCCTTGGCTATTGGACTTCAATAATTATGAAACATCTTGATTTTGGACATCCACTATTTTACCTCTTGCTATTGGACATCCAGACCTATACATTCTGTTACATATAATGGGATGACTTTCCTACTACCTAAAACCATCACACCTATCTACACATCACAGAACATTGTGACCCTCCATAGCTCTGCTCCTCAATATTGAAGTGCGTTCCACCTTGCCTTTTATCTCCAGCAATATGTTTCTCAAACTGCCAAAAGCCCGAGAGTGACCTCCCCCTGTGCCTCATATCCGACCCCTGTCAGTTCTCGCCAGCTCACTCTACAGAAAGCAACAAGCATGTAATGCTGTCTCCATTGCTCTATTGATCTCCAGTGCCAGTCAATTCTTCCAATCATTGCCTGTTGATTAACCAATTTTTGTGGGCAAAGGGGGAAAATAGGCAGGCCGTGCAAAGAACAGCCTCTGTGTTCTACATTTCCTGCATGGTTGCTCATGGCTGAGCATAAAGCTAGCAATAAAATATCACAGTCTAGCATGATTCAAAAAGGGTTTGCACATATTTAATAGAAAAGACTTTATGCAGTCTGCAATGGTATGTCTTAGTTGAGTAAATATTAGCTTTTCAGTTATTGGTAGACAGGCAAGGAGGAAGAATAGTGGCCGATAACACAATGGTATTCCTTGGTCAAGGTTTAGAGAAGAATTTTCTCATTTTATCAAACTTTCTTGTTTGCTTTTACCAACCATGGCTAGCTATTACAGGATATCCTATCATTTCATAACATTCATTGACATCGCTGTGAAAAACAGCATTAAATGCCAAACCATTCATTCTCGCAAGCTTACATATTACACTATCAGAACTAGCATATGTATAAAGCAGAGTGTATCCCATAGGTTATTTATACAAGAACTAGTGTCCAATGCTATCTCATCATGTTACACAATTAATTATGGAGCAATGTAGTTTGTCGGCACATCCAGCTTAACACCCCAGAACAACAACAGACAAGCCACTATTATTAGCGAATCTTCTTTTTTTTTTAAATTGGGGTTTAGAGCCGCTTTCCCAATCCTTTCACTTATATTACGGCTTGTCAGTTTAGGGCAGAAGGAAACCCACAACATTTGTAGCACTGAATGTTGCAGTAAACCTGCGTGCACCAGATGGTAGTGACAAGACCAAGAATAATAATTTCATTGCCACTCTACAGACAGCGCATCCTATCAATATCGCGTCAGAAAGGCAACTTTCGCAAACATTGATGCCGAGCTCCCGGGCGCGATTTGAACCTGGAACCTTTGGCTCCGAAGTCCAACGTTCTCCCACTGTGCTACCACCTGCCCCATGAATAATCTTTAAAGTGGCTCTAAATCCCAAAACAAAACGATGGACAACAGGATCTAGGAAGGAAGGCATTCCTTCAGAAACACCTCCGCACTGCAATCAGATGTAAATGTGGACGAAGGTGCAGAGAGATTCATCTCCTTTCCACCATCTCTCCAGCAGAGGAGGAAATTGCATGCAGGTTCCGATCAATACCCACGACCTGCCTGCCAGAAGGATGTGCTTGCCTGCAGGACTTGGTTGTGGCCGACCTTTGTTAAACAGCAGCACCAGTACACAAAACAATTACAGGCAGAAAAAAAACCGATTGCTTGGCTTGTATACATAGATAAAAAGTAGCGGTACGGTGCAGTCACATGAGAAGTACATGTAAATAGATCACTAGTTGTCATATTAGTTTGGATGCATCTGAGTTCATTTTCATTAATTTATCATAACATAACAGTTTGTTGTCAGGAGAGCAGGATTTGTTGTCAGGAAAGCAGGATGTACTTGGTCAATCAGTTTAATTATATCATCATGCAGAGCTCATTTAAATTGTTGAGTTGTTAATATACCCGGCCATCTCAGTAAAAAAATACTCTACGATCTCAGTAAACAATTGCTTCCAACTCTTGATGAACGTTAATCAATGTGGGAAAGACAAACAAGTATTGCCTTGATGCAATGAAAAATGTAACAACTGCGAAAAATGTAACCAAAATATTTTGTGTTACATTTTTCGTGCATCACGTTAAATTGAATTACACTCAGTACTATTAATCTCTAGTAATAAACCATGTTATAAAATTGAATCCGGATATCTTGTTTTACCTTGTCGACTGGGTATAGGGTAGATCAGGTACATTTGGATTGGGTACAAACTTTCTAGCATACTGGTTAAGTTGGGCATTGGAAATTATCCATGAGTAGAATTATTTTTGCACAGATGACACGACGTATAAGCCGACAAAGAATTGGCATACGGTAATTGTAGCACGGTGGTCGAACGTACATCGAGTCCCATCCCAGGGTCCCTGGTATCAATGTTCAGTGTCAGTAGGTTCAGTGTCAGTAGGTGCTCACAGGCTTACTGTAACATTAAGCTTTACAGGTGTTACAGGTTTCCTCCTGTCGTAAACTGAACAGGTGTGATATGAGGAAAAGAATGCTAACGCGGTTGTTGAAACCATAGATGAAAAATTGACATTATGAAACGCTACCATACCTGAAAAATTAAATTGTGGTAATTTGCCATCTGTCAACTTGCACTGCCCTAAATGTAACATATTTGCTATCATCGTCAGCATTGTCATCATTTGGACATTTCTATGGACGTCATCACCATCATCGTCATCATCGTTTGTTATCATCGCAACTTATCAGCATCGTCATCAACAGTCATGCATCTATTTCTTCTACATGTAATTGTTAAATGTTAATAAGAGAAATATGTTTTGCCTTCATTAAATGATTTACTGCAATTTATTTTACATTCATTTGGGGTTTGAACAAAATCCAATGTGCAAACTATGAATCCGTGACGTTGCAAGTTGAACATTGACAATAACTCGTTATGTGCCATATGTATATATCGTTAGCAAATGTCATGGACTCAAACAACACATTGTTATATTTTTTCACTGTAATCTATTACAAAAAATGTAACAAAATAATAGTTAACTTTTTCGTATGCGATGTACAAAAAATGTAACAACAAATATTTTTGTAGCGTTTCATAACTTAATTTCGATTTTTCATTTGTGGTTTCAACAGCTGCGTTCAGCATTCCTTTCCTTATATCACTCACGCCATTTCAGTTTGCGACAGGTGAAAACTTTTAACACCTGAAGAGCTTAATGTTACGGTAAGCCTGCGAGCACCTACTGACAATGACGAAATAAAGATGTTAACTACAGTCACAGATATGGCTCGATGTACGACGCGACCACCATGCTACAATTACTGTATGCCATTTCTGAGTTGTAGTGTAAATCAGGTTCCACTGGTACCAGGATACGTCGGGTGTAACTTACAGGTTACTATTTCACTCAGCTTTATAGTATTCGTTGGAGACTACGTCATGTAATCTGTGCGAAAAGAACATGTAACCAGTTTGCTAGGAAGTTTGTACCCAATTAAAGTGTACCTGATCTATACCCAGTCAACAAGGTAAAACAAGATATCAGAATTCAATTTTATAAAATGGTTTATTACTAGAGATTAATAGTACTGAATGTAATTGTAAACTTTAGTATGGAACGTTCTTCTACATGTAATTGTCAGATGTTAATAAGAGAATTAATATTATAAAAATTGGCAATAACCCGTAAATTAGCATTTGCCATATGTACATACCGTTAGCATATGTCATGGTCTTGAACAACATATTGTTAAATTTTTTGTTGCAATCCATTACGAAAGAAGTAACAAAAAGAAATAGTTACATTTTTCGTATTTAATGTATGAATTTATTTTGTTACATTTTTCACAGTTGTTACATTTTTACTTGCATTAGGGCCAATTAAAGAACTTGATGCTTCATTGCTTCAAGTACAGCAATGAGATATCATTGCTTCAAGTACAGCAATGAGATATGGAACTTATTGCACTGGAGGATAAAGAATATATATTATGGCCCTGAGATTATGAAACTTTTTGAGTATACTTTCATGCTCAAGATCAAATTTTATATGGGGATTTGTTAACAAAACCTTGAGTTGAGTAAACTTTCTCCTTCAAACTTTTCCCCAATCATGACTCACAATAAGTCCCCTATAGAGATTCACAGGTTACTTATTCAGCGGATACTTTGCTGTTAATTTTCAATACAGTATAATTGCCACAAACACAAGGATAAATCAAACTTCTTCGCTAAAAAAAACCTTGGACAAATAACATAATGTAGATATAGAAACATATATCATTCCCATTCATTGTCTATTATATTTGAATAATTAATTTCCATTATTTGAGATATACGGTAGAACATATAGTATGTTCATGTTTTATATTTAATAAAATAGAAAATCTAGTAAATTATAAAGTGATAAAACCATTAACACTTAAACAATTTAATAACTATGATATACTGAATGTTACTCATGAAAAAAGATATGTTAATTTGTGTTTTCATTTCTAGGGTCTGCGTGAATTATGTTAGGCAGTAGACGGTCAGACTTCATAGCTAAAGGTGCCAGTTTAAACCTGCCGGACATCGAAGTTACTTCTCCGTTGTCATCTTGAGAAGATGTGCTATCTGTACTGTCGCAGTACACAAATTGAAGCTTAAAGTTTCAAGGAGAACGTTCAGGCCACAAGATTACGAAATCTCCGAGTACATTATGCTATGCCTGAACCTTTTACGGTACCTACTGAAAGCAACTGGACATGTGAAGATGAAATCAAAATGAAAGTAAAGTATTTAATTACCGTAAATAAGATTCTCAACCAAACAATTATGCTTGATGTCTCATGTCCAGCTACCATGTACCACTTACTTTCATACAACACACCTAATAGTACTACGGCAAGTACATCTGTTAAAAGATATATTTTCTCATGTTTTTTTTCCCTTTTTTTCAAAAGGTATTTTTAACAGTGCACCTCATCATACTCGGCATCTATTTCAGGAATGTCTTCAAGGTGGTATGTACCTAATCACAAATAATCCTACTCCCACACTATTACACAATTCATTACCGTAAATAGATTCTCAACCAAAAGATTATGCTTGATGTTTGTTTGTTTATTTTTGCCTTTTGTTATTTTAGTTTTTCAATTTGTGTACTGCGACAGTACAGATAGCAAATGTTCTCCAGATGACAACGGAAAGGTAACTTCGATGCCAACGTCAGTTTTAAACTGGCACCTTTAGCTCTGAAGTCTGACCATCTACTGCCTACACGATTACCTAACACGTTTCTATTCTTTGTTTTGTTTTTTTTGTGTGAAAATAACTTATATCACGTCTCATCAGTTTAGTGCCGGAGGAAGTCTGCAACATTCATAGCACTGACTGTTGCAGTAGACCTGCGAGCACCGGTTACTACTGATTGACTAAGGATGATGACTGCATTGCCACGGTACAGACAGTGCATATTATCATGATCGCATCGGAAAGGCAACATTTGTGCCGGGCTCCTGCTTTGAAGTTTGACCATCTACAGCCGCTAACACGAAGGGTCACTAGGTGCAGTACTCACACACTCACTCACCTGTCAGGTAGGCAGATGTGTCTGTACTGCTGTTTTACGTCTCTATTGATTTAAGCCTGGGCCCATTAGCCACAGTTGAGTTGTAGTACTTAGTGTGTGTGTGTGTGTGTGTGTGTGTGTGTGTGTGTGTGTGTGTGTGTGACAGATGACAAGGTCAAGGACACACATACTGGCTACTGAGGGATCAAGTGTTACGCTATAAAGTGGACATTCATTCGCTTGTGTAACAGATTTACAACAATGCATTAAATAGGACCATGTTGATACTGGGATTTGAACCCGAGTTGCCTGGAATGTATGGAGTTCAACACTCGAACCATTTTAGCCAAGTAGGTAGTGCTGGAATCATATTCCAGGTAACTCTGGTTCGAATCCCAGGAATATAGTTAAAATACATGAACAATCATAATAAAAAATAATCTAGAAAAGAAATTAGAGAAATGTGGTAAAATATCAAAATACCTCCTTTTCTGCCTCATGCCATTAGAAAATACCTTTCTGAAAAATGTGTATATATTCCACAATTTTCAAAAGCCCATGACCAAGAGACAAGTTTCATATGCTTTCATTGTCTTACTATAAACAAAGCAGCAATACATACTGCATGATGGCCTAGTAGACATACCAGACCATGGTGTACAGGAGAAGGACAATGATACCAGACTACAATGTATAGGACAAACACACTGTATACCAGACGACAGTATATATGTTACAGTCAATGTCTAAAATCAGGCAATGTGTCAAATGTATTAAATTTTCAGTGAATTTCAATTCA
>JAUTBT010007420.1:0-25707 GCA_032361225.1 Lepetodrilus schrolli
TAGTATTCATGAAAAATAATGTTATTTTGTAAAATACATAATACATAATCAAGAGATTTGGGCTATCATGAAGACCTTGATATTGTTTGTTTAGGTGTAACCAACCTGTAAAGTATCTCAGTATTTACAAAAAAATGTTGTCGATTCCAATTTGCTGACTGTTTGTCCCATTGAAAAACTGTGTGAAAAACCACAAACTCCCTGACTCACTCTCCCCCATTGCCTTACTCCCAGTACATACTCCACAGTGGTTGTGGCGCCCCAATTCAAACCCAACTGATGTGACCTATGGGCTCCCACTCTCCCCGTCCCAAACAGCAGGCAACACATAACACTATATAGCTCCTACATCTGTGTCAGAATGGGAAGTCCGCTATCTACATCAGGATATCTCTGGGATCGGATTCACGTGTCGCTATGGTGTTGTGCACAAGGAATCCAAGACACTATGACCATGTTGGTTTTCCCCTCCCAAGCGAGATGGAACTCCGAGACTCTCGAAGGAAAGAATAAACATCAATAGAAGGTTGACATCGGATTCCTGGCACTCCTGGGGTACAATGTAGACAATGCCACTTATTAGTTAGTTAGTCATAGTCTACTTACCAATGTTAGAAGAAGTGGTCTCTAATTATGGGCACTGTATTTTGTACTACAAGTTGGCTACTATAGTACTAATGTTATGTGAATGATTACAGTAAACTAAAGTTTTAACAATTAAAAAAAGAAAAGAAATTGCAACCACTCACAATATTGCAATGTAATTGCAAAATGTGTTTTTATCTAGTTCCATTGATATTGTAATAGGAAAGTGGATGAATGTGCCTGTTAACAGACCATTGCAATGAAGGAATGAAAGGTTTGGGCTACTGCATTAAATTATTCATCTACTATATGATAAAACTACAATCATGTTTTTTTTTTAAAAGAGCAAAAATGAAGATTCCTCCAAGAAACAGAGCAAACAAATATTTGTGGTTTTGTTTGTATTAATTAAAAAAACATGGAATATGGAACTTTAATAATTTTATTAATTATCATAATAATAAAGGTATGATTTTGATCATATATTTCTGTATTTGCGCAATAATAAAAATACCAACTCCAAATATTCATATTACATTTGTACTGAAAGATCTAACACTGTCTTGATCACCCTACTGTCTTCACAAACATCAAACCACTGTGCTTGATAACATTTCCTCCTTGAATGTTTCCTTGGATATTCAAGTTTTGATAGCTCTCAGAAAACTTCAAGACAATTTAATATTTCGGAAAAGGGGAAGTTCACAAAGACTGTCCACAAAAACATTCAGTGTCTGGAATGTCAAAAGACAATGCACAATGGGGAGTATCTATATAGGCAAGGGGATATGAAGATAAACCTCCTACACTGACGCTAAAGTTCTGACTGTCTTGCAAACAATAGGGAACAAATCGGTCCTGAAGCAGTGAAGGCAGGGACAACAAAAGTTGTAGAGAACGTGTACACTACGGAATATCTGACATTTCACAAGTGAATCTCTGCAGCTCATGGATTCCGAGCTTAATCGCATTATCCTCAAAGTCTGTCCACAAAGTTTTATTTGCAGGACAAGTGTTCCCCTCAGCTTGGAGACAGACGGGCAGTTGTTACAGAAAGAGGACATGGCCTCACCCCACAGACACCAGCTTACAAACACCGACCAACAAAAACATCACTCTTATATTATAGTACAACCTGTCTGATCATTTTGCAATATCACACAGGGCGAATGGCAATACATCAGTTTCTTGACCTAGGCCATTTTTACACTCTGTTGTAATAATAACATTATAATCACCCATGTTACATTGGGTTATAACCCACAGCAACAGTTCTTCTGGAATAATAATAATAGAACCACTGAACTAATAATAGAACACAGCATGCTATTATTATATATATTGGGTTACAAATTATAATGAACAGCTGATCTGGCATTTTCCATTACCAACTGGGTTTTGTGTCCAGGTGAAAGTTGGATGGAGCGTGACAGAGGGTTATCTGATTATCTTTTCAGGAAATATTGTCACAGGTTCTCTAGTGGACTGACAGCAGCTCTCTGCTGTTGGGCATTATCAGAGGGAGAGTTAACTGTTATAAAAATATCATGTGCTGTCACTCCCCTTGGACACATACAACTGTAATAAAACTTTATCTCCATTCTTATATTAATGCATTAAATACAATCCAAACATACACCAACTACTGTTTAATATTCAATACATGTATAAATAAATCTTAACTTTGCACATGGCATGCTTTCATTGAAAACGACTGATAAAATAATATTTCACCCAAGCAAGCTTTAAAAAATGTCTTTAACTGTAAAATACTTGTAAGCTTATAGGGCCTATATTAACTTGTTACGTGCATAACTTAATCAATCTTATATATAAGGTGACCCAACCGAGATATTTTCCCGCGTTGAGCGTTATCGGATGAGGTGCGATATGGGTCCCTCTTATGTGGCACCCTCTGCGGGACACTAATGCCAATCTACGGAGCCAGTGCCGATAAATGGTAAACTCGCGATTATAGAAGGTGTCCACTCACCAAATTTGAGCTGCAGTTCCCTCTGCACAGATTCTGTATATATTCCACATTGGAAATTCCACATGACAACGATATCCAAAGGAAAATGGGTATAAACACGGATAGCGGGTTCATCATGCGTACTATCATCTCGCCATGGTGTGTGAGACTGTGGGAAAGTTTGAGGGTTCCTATGACGCTCAAGCTAACCCGCACTCCGATTGGCCAAATCCGTGGCCCGTCGTCTGCAACCAAAGCACGCACGTGGTAGAGTTACAACCGTTAGAACCTGCAACCTTTTACTCCTTGCCGCGTAAAGGATATGGAATGCATTCGTTTACTGTTTATCAGAAGCGTTAGTGTTAGCATGGTTTTACCTGGTGATATAAAAAATAAAATTGTATGATGCTGTTGCGAATATGAAATAAGCTTAGAACTTGTTGAGCTTGGATAAGTAAATAGACTAACTAGCTAATAGTGCATTTGTGCTCGACAGTTTATAGACACTGTTTCTGTATAGATGATTTAAAACTAGTTTATCTTACATCCGAAATTATTTATAGTAATATTTCGACAATCATTGAAGTTAGTACTAAAACTTTCTGCAAATAAATGTCGAATATTTCTGTAAAAGCTAGCTCTGTTTGTTAGACGACTACGTATCCAAAATGGCTGCCACGCTGTCATTTCGCTGGCTGGAAATTCTGGAAAAAGAATTCGACAAAGCCTTCGTAGATCTCGACCTCCTGCTCGGAGAAATTGACCCAGACCAATGTGAACTGACATTTGAAGGCAGACAGAAGATGACAGCACTCAGTGCTGCTTTTGCTCAGCTTTGTCACAAAGCACAAACCGTGTTTCAGTGCAATGCAAAACTTGAGGTATGAATTTACGATATCAATATTGACACTTTTACTAGGAAATCACTGAACAAAATATGCCGGTGTCTGCAGGATAGACAAATTCACAAGCTAATATGAACCATAGTTGCGAATTGTTTTCATAGTACTATATCCCTGCCCATTTAACTTAGGCACACACAAATTGAATAGTTGGCAAAGGTGGAGATCAGGTGCCCCCTCCCTTTTATTTATTACTAAATTTGGCCGAATCTCAGTGGCAAAATGTATTTAATGATTCTACAGACATCTAGGCTTAAATTTTGCAGCCAAATAAATCAATTTTGATGACTTTTTTGCAGTAATTACTAAGTTACTAAGACTAAAAGAACTAGTAGTCAACGATTAGTTGAGATAGCCAACAGTCGACAGTTATGAGAGGTAGTTGACTAGTCAGGTTATTTAGCTGTTGACAGATTGAGATAAAATACATTCAGCATATATGTGTGCATATATTCGTTATAACTGCAGTAATTAACAGTACCCATTTAAAAACAGCAACATCCGATTGTAGATGCTCAATATGAATGATTACAATCTGTTACAATCGATTAGATTTAGAAGTTAAACCACATAATATTTAGCTAAATACATTTTTAATGTCAAAATTCAATGCTTGATATTCTGTTGTGTTGAAGCAGTGACACAGCATACATGGGTTAGTGCAGAGGAATGTTATAAACGTTATACTTTCGGTTTGTTGAACATCGTGAGCATATTGATTTGGACGCAGGATGATGATAGTTTTCTAATGTCACATGGATATATGTCATGCAAAACTGAAATTTGGGAGAGGGTAGCTTAATTATCATCGAGGAAGATAAATAGGATGATTAGGCCTATACACATGATTTGTGCATTATAAAATATGTATGATGTTAAATACAATCGTCGCAAATATGTTTGAGGCAACTAGTCGACTTCTACTTGACTATACTAAGCGTTTTAGCCCTAGTAATTACTCCGTATTATTTTATTCAGTGACATGCTGTTTTGATCAGATCTGCTTATTATCAATGGAATAACTGATAGAGCAGCCTGGATATTTTCATGAATAAAAGAGTTATGGTAAAAACAATGATTATGTAGTTGCTAGATGGAAATCTATATGTATGTGCTAATCTTAACCCTAACCCTATCCCTGACCAGAATCAGCAAATTAGTAAAATAATCCAGATCTCCTCATTTGCTGACTATTTACTACTCCACTTTCCAGACTGGCAGTGGGAGAATTTAATTAGCTGATTAGCAATGATTAGTGGCCATGGTGACACTATATTCTGGACACAATCTAGGTAAGGATGCAAGTTAGTTATCTTTGAACCACGGTTTGCCATATGCTTTCAAATTATTGTTAAAATGCCCACGACATTCATGAAATTTCACTATTTGAGACTATTAGTCTTGCATCATATTAACCCTCTCCCTGCTAGATTAGCCATGGGCACTGTTCTTTAGAGCATCTCTGGTTGCCACCAGCAGGGAGAGGGTTAAACCCATCACAATGCATTTTGATTCATTTACATTGTTTGCATGTCATGGTGAAGAATGGGAAACGTGTGTTTGACTCGTTCGTTTAAGTTATTTATAAATTTTGTCAGGTAAAATGCATATCTCACCATTTTATTTACACCTCTATGCTCCAGAAATTGTAGTTCATGTCACTAAAAATAGAAATATGTCATGCAACAAATATGCAAATTGTTGCCACTTGCTATTTAAGGATTTTAAGTGGCTTGATCATCTTTGGATGCAATATTAAACATTTTTTAATATTGTATTTTTACATGTGGGTCATTCCATGTCAATTCAACCAGTGGTCCCCCACCTGACCCTCTCAGATTTTCCAGATTTGTTTGCATACTGAAAGTAAATTATATATGATGGGAACATTCAAAATTTCAAGCCTTACTTATGAATACTTCCGAAGTTATAACCCTAGAAATGTGGCCAAAACGAACACATAGTATTTTCATCCAACTTTAACCTTCCATAACTTTTGGACAACAACAGATAGAGGTCAGGATGAATTCACAGGCACTTGTAGTCCAGAGATATGTAGAAAGCTCTGCATTTGATGACTTATTACATGATATAGAAAGTGCCAAAGTTGGCTTTTTATCACTCGCGATCTTACAAGATGCCAATTTTGGCCACCCTCAACCTATTTCCCATATTCATGAAAAATGTTGTCTGCCACACTGTGGCCACCTGGTGAATGGATCTGTGTAAATTGAAGGTACTACATGTCATATTGTGTGAAATATGAACTGCTGAAAATAAAAAAATATTCATCTGACCTTCGGATTCCATGGTTAATATCAACATGTGGTATAGGTAAAACTATTAAATCCATACTAGAATTAGTCTAATCAACTGTTCAATTCATGTTGCCCCAAAATGAACATCCTAGTACAATGTAGTAGGGCTACTGTTTTTAATTGTTATCATTATGTTTTAATCACCAAGCATATTATTATTATTTCTTTATTAAATATTTCAGATTTTCATTTTGTTTCCTCATGATTTGTACAGAATATAAAAAGAAATAACCTACACAGGCTCACAGTTTCCCATTTAATGTTATTACTCAAAAGTATTTACAAAGTTTTTTATATAAAACTAGCATCACAATACATATCGTATTGTTAGGTAGGCATATTGTGGCACCCAAAGCTAAAACTCAACTTTTTAAAGTTAAAAGCTCTATATCTGGTCATCACGGGGCTTGGACAATACATGGACAAAACAAAGCACAGTCGGCTGGATTTCTTCAGCAGGCAAACATAACAAACACACAACAGCGCAAATATAGGACCTGCCATATTTAACAATTACACAGACTCGGTCGACTTTTCTTTAACATGTAATGACACTAATTTCTTTTGTACTGTGGATTTTATGCTTTGCGAATCTTCCTAAAAGCAAAGATCCTGTGTGTTGAATCAATTTGGTCATGGTCAGTATAGTTAATAGGGGGATAGGTAAGACGAAAAGACTGGGCCATGTTTGTTCATCAGATAAGAAATAACAGTTGTGTTTCTGGTACCCCAACTGATCCAGATTTTGATGTGGTACTGAAAGGTTTTTATTAATACTTATTTAGTCATCAGGAACATCTAATTATATTCAAATCAATTCCATTACTTTCACTTTAGAAATATAATAACAGTTGATATAGCATCCATTAATATTCATGTAGATGGAAGAAATTAAATAATTATTTTATATTTTTACCTGAAACAAAAGAAAACTGATTAAAACATATTCCAAATAATATATTTAAGGGATAAAGAACTGTCTTAAAGTACGATAGTTAAAATGCGAGGATGATTGCGTCCGAGTACTTTAACGCTATAATAGTTCAGGGCAAAACTTTATTGTGTCATTAAGTATTGTTGGCACCTTTGATCTCGTACCGTACTATGTTAGAATATTGTATATGTAACAGAAGATCATACCGATCCTGGGATTCAAACCTGAGTTGCTGGATTGCAAGTCCATCGCTCTACCGACTGAGTCAAAGTGGTAACCCCACTAACCAAGACCAGTATAATCAAGAAGAAAAAATTCTACCTAACGATTTCTTACGATATTCTACCTTAAAATGAAAACCAACTTCTTCTATTTTTGGCCTAAGATGTTGAGGTGTGGTTGACCCCCCAGCTCAAACTTTAGCTGGGCTAATTTAGAACATAGCTTGTCACTGTAACTATTTGTACTACAGATTGTGTGGGCTACAATCCCTCTTGATAATTCTGTTGTAAGTGTGATGGATTATAAGGAAGTTAATGTGTACACTGAGGTAAATTTGTTATAAAAGCAAAATGACCATCTATTCAAAGAAAACGTGTTTTCAAATTTTCTTACTTACACTTGCACATATTCCTTGGCCTTTGACATTGATGTGGTGTTCTGTACCATAGCAAATGTTGCATAATCCCATAGTAATATTGTTAAGAATTTGTCATGCTGAACTATATAGGCTCCTTCCATTGTGGGCGGGTTACTACATTCTATTTATTCATTTAACGTGGAAAACTGGCTTTGTTTCAGATTTAGTTTCAACATTTTCTGTTTGCAATTTTTCTGCTTAACTTTAGAATCTTTAGCAATGACAAATTAATTGTTTGTGTATTATTACATTTTAAACCTAAGAAGATTGTTTTTGTTGTGCTGTTTCAATTTTTTGAGAATTTGTCAGCAGTACCATGAGTATGTTCATGCTAAATGTTTGAAATGTCTCTAATAGTCAAGATTATTTTTCAAATTTATAACCTTCAAGCATGACAGCCTGTTAGTTAATTTAATATACAAGTGTATATATATATATATTTGTTCACCATTACATAATTTTCTGTTTTGAACATTGCTGATTGTTTTGAACATTGCTGATTGAATCACACTAACAGTTGTCCCCATGTTGTGAGATCACGATTACTGTTAAACATTTATATTATGCGCAGACATATTACACGCTTTCCGCGCATTGACAATTTGCTCGTAATTATGATCCGCGTGATAACTGAAGCCCTTGGTTTACTACTGAAGCGGACGTAATACTGTACCATGTAATTAATAATACTGGATGAAAAACACAACACAGAATATACGATTGGATAATTTAATTAAATGTAAAAATATATACACGTGTACTAGACTAACTAGTATTATACTTATCAGTTTCATTCGTATGTCAAGTGACCTACCATAGAATCTAATGGTAAATTAAGCAATCTAATTAATGTACTATTTAATTGTTACTCGTGTTTATCATTTATTTAGCTTGAAAATGGTATTTCCTGTCAATGATTCTGAGTTATTTCTTCTTACCTAATCTTGTTAACCTTGATAAATAGGAAGCATACTCGTGATGTCCGAGGCCACGTGTTGCTGTAGTCATTGTTAATTACTTGACTTTATCCTATATTAATTGGCCTTTGCAACTTGTTACATTTGTAGTTGCCTGTGAGTATGTTATTGTAGTATTTATTGAGTGAATATGTAAAAAAACAAAGATTTAAAAAAAAAATTTTTTGGGCCAAATGTGTGTAATTTTTGTCCGCGTAATTGTAAAATGATCTCTCACGGCAAAACCAGTGATTTCTGTCCTAATCATCATGTTAACCTCAAAGGCCTGGGTTTAAATCCCGTCTCGGTAGCCCGAAAACAATGTTTGCGAAAGTTACCTTTCTAATGCCATATTGATAGCATGCACTGACTGTAGTGTGGCAATGCAGTTATCATCCTTGGTCTGTCAGTACCAGCCGGTGCTCACAGGTTTACTGCAACATTCAGCACTACGGATGTTGCAGGTTTCATCTTACCCTAAATTGACAAGCTGTGGTACAAGTGAAATAATCTTGAAAGCAGCTATAAACCCCATTTCTACAATGCGAAACCTCAATGTCACAGTACCCCCAAAAAGAGATCTTGCGAAAACGTCGACAAATCCACTTGGAGTACCTGGATGTATTATGCCAATTACACGTGCTGTTATCACAAGGCAGGTTTACTAACTTTCCGTCTTCTTCTCCCTGGCAATTAGGCCTGGATGACTCTGAGGCCGCTGATGGCAAAACACCCGTCAAGCTCTGATGTTTAGCCTAGAGATAACACCAGGAATGTCTGTGTTTTCCTTACGAGCAAGCAGAGCAGTGTGTAACAAGCGAGCAGTGTGTAACGCACGTATTCTGTCAAAACGTTCCTGGCTTTGATCTGCTGGCGACTGCTAATGATGAAATGCACTCTGTCTAACTTTGGTATATGTATGACTGAATTGCAAGCCCGTCTGCAGTGGGAGCATTAACCTGGGAAATTGCATTACCTATTGCATGTATACTATGCCTTAAAAATTCAGACACTTTCACAGAGATTGTGGAAGTTTCCAGTCGAGTCGAGGTGCAAATGCTGAAAGTGGCCAGTTATTGTCATTGGGAAGAAGCGACGACTTGGATGCCATCCAAAAAGGTGTAGGAGGTGGGAAAGGAGACGAAAAGAGTTTCTGGTTTCTGAAATATGAATCTGGTTTGGAGATATCCTCTTGTTCATTGTAATTGGGATGAACAGTACCATGGTTCGTGCGTTGGACTGTAAGACTGATGGTACTGAGTTTAAATCCAGACCAAGATATCCCATTGGTCATTGTATTGGACTGAATAGGACCGCAGTTAGTGCATTGGACTATGAGACTGATGGTACTGAGTTTAAATCCAGGACAGTTTTCAGCATCTTCATGTTGGAGAACAGGGCTACAGTGCATGTAGATTGCATACTGTGCAGCCAACACTCCTTGTTCAACAGTATCAGCCTTGGCTCTTGGGTATTAACACATATTTATAGATTGCAAAAAGTGGATGAGTGGATGAATGGTTTTGCCGTGATGGTGCAACAGGGCATGTACACACTAAACATGATATGAGTGAAATAATCTTGAACATAGCTGTAAGCCTGCAAAATTCAACCACTAAATCAGCTGATTTGTACTAATTTGTATGACAAATATATCCTATGACGTTAAACTGAATTTGGATGATAATGGAATAATATACCGAACAAAATTAATTAAGGACCAGCTGACATTTTATGTGGACGTTTTCTAAACGATTTCGGAATTCGGTTTGAGGAATCTGCTGCCATTCTTTTTCCAATGCTTCTGTAAGTTCTTAAAGAGTACCTGGAACCTGTAGATATTTGGAAATTGTCCATTGTTAAAATAGTTGTATGACCAAAAAAGCTACTGGCCCTTAATTAATATTGTTGAGTATATTACACCCACTTCTGATTTCTTGAAGACTGATGCTGAGCATGGACCTTTGTCCCAGATTATCCACAATTACTGTTCTATTAGGACAACCCAGACTCCCTCAAGCAGGACAAAGGTTACAGTATTTCATCGATTGCTGTACCAAGAAATAATAACATTGCATTGAAGGTAACCAGTGATGCCTGGAGCATCAGGCTAGAATAGTGATTGTAGGTAATAATAACATTACCTATCAGCAGTGATAGGAGTCAACTTTTTAGGGCACTAATTGCCATCTAATGATAAAATAAAATCCTAAAGTGTCCTTAGGATACATTCAGCATTGGTAATTTTGTTTCAGATTATAGATGGAATTGGGGCAGGTGGTAGCGCAATGGTAGAATGTTGGACTTCTGAGCTGAAGGTTCCAGGTTAAAATCCTGCTCTTGGCATCAATGTTCGCGAAAGTTACCATTCGCAATATTGATGGGATGCACTGTCTGTACCGTGGCAAAAGCAGTTATCATCCTTGGTCTGTCAGTACCAGCCAGTGCTCGCATATTTACTGCAACATTCAGTGCTATGGAAATTGCGGGTTTCCTCCTGCCCTAAACCGACAAGCCATGATATAAGTGGAATAATCTTGGAAACAGTTCTAAACTCAAATTTTAATAAATACATTTAATTCCAAATTAAGAAGTTAGGATGATATTACTTAATTGGTTTGCTCAGTATTACTTCAATTATCTGATGCTCAGCATTACTTCAATTATTTGATGCTTAGAATTACTTCAATTATCTGATGCTCTCGTCACGTATGGGTGAAAGATTCCCGCTGTGACGTAAAACAATAATTCACTCATCTGATGCTCAGCATTACTTCAATTATCTGATGAGAGTTCTTGTTACTTTTCATACAAAATTCAGATCCTGTGCGGAACAATGGTAAAGTTGAGAACAAATTCAGACACTAAGTTTTATATTAGTTGTTGCAGTCATGTTGTAGACTTCAATATGAAATCATAGTCCATTGCATTAATAAGTTTGTTGTTTTGTTTTTTGTTTTAATTGGGGTTTAGAGTCTCTTTCAAGATTCTTTCACTTACATTACGACTTGTCAGATTAGGGCAGGAGGAAACCCACAACATCTGTAGCACTGAATGTATCAGTAAATGTATTAATAAGTAAACCATTGCATTAATAAGTAAACTGATATAACTTGTAAATGCATCGAGGCATTTTGCATTACCAACAAAATCTCGGACATATTTCACTTATGTCCATAATCAATCCACTTTTCCATGTCGGCTGGCTGTGCTATGGACATATGGACGACCGTGCCAATATGACAATCACAGAAATCAATACCATAGATTCTGCACAGTGATGGATGAATGACCCACAACTCAGAGCTCTGGAAATAATCATGAAAGTGGAACTGTAACCTGATATTAGACTTTGACAAAAGGCTGAGAATGCCCTCTACTAGATCGTGCCATGCCTTTGTTGGCCTCCGAGGTAAGACATAATCTGTGGCAGAGGCCGTGCCGTACACTGCATTATCCTCAGTCATATAGATGTAATTGCCGAAAGATAAGGCCTTTTAGTTCCATGCCACCGACCCCATAGACTAGTGGCACCTAGACCCTCTGTCATTATCCCAGGTCTATTGTACAGCCTGTTGTATTCATCCGCGAAAATACAATTATCGTAGATGTGTGTTGTACAAATTATGATGTACGAGTTTGATTTCCCAATTTTTGTTATATTAGTTGATGGAATTATATTTTGGGAGGGTATCAAATGAATCGTTTAATCCGATAATGGAAGATACTGCTTGCCACGTGTCATATAGAATATGCTTCTTTGTCAGAGAGATGTTATGGGTCGATAACAGATGTAGCAATAACAGATATAATGAGGAAATCATTGGTATTTTTGTTGTCGTTGCATAACCTGATAACCCCTCACCAGAACATTTGTTGGTTTAGGAAAGTATGTACTAATTGGTGTATAGCTAGATTACCATTCTAGTCTTACATCTTGTTGTACAATCATTCCTGTCTGGTATATGTTGCTGTACAATCATTCCTGTCTGGTATATGTTGCTGTACAATCATTCCTGTCTGGTACATCTTGCTGTACAATCATTTCTGTCTGTACATCTTGCTGTACACACACTTTCTGTCTGTACATCTTGCTATACAATCATTCCTGCCTGGTACATGTTGTATACAATCATTCCTGTCCAGTACATCTTGCTGTACAATCATTCCTGCCTGGTACATGTTGCTGTACAATCATTCCTGTCCAGTACATCTTGCTGTACAATCATTCCTGTCTAGCACTTCTTGCTGTATGATCATTCCTGTCTTGTACATGTTGCTGTACAACCATTCAAGTCTGGTGCATGTTGCTATGCTATCATTCTTTGGTGCATATTGCTGTACAATCATTCTTGTCTGGTAGACGTAGATGTTGAAATACAACTATTGCTTTCTCTAGTATAAAGTTGCATTGTCGCAAATGGGTGAAAGATTCCTGCAGCGACGTTAAACTCCATAATCACTCACTCACTAGTAAATGTTGCTGTACTACCATTATTTCACTACACATTTCAAACATCGACTCTGATGCTCAAGAAGAGTACTTAGATGTACTAACGGGATTCAGTTCACTTCGCCAATATGAATAAGACTTAATTCAGTAGAGTAACGAGCACATTTTTTAGTTTCCTTTACATCTCAGCAGCATCTCAGCTTATAAAATAGATCTGAATCCACGTCAATTAGCGCCCGGAAATGTTTGCCAAATGTAAAGCACACTTTGAAGTGAAGGATACACTGCGATTAAGGGTTATTGATTCCACAGTGTTTATAACTCCTGAGTTTATGTCATCTACCTTTGCAATAGTCCAGTGTTGTGTCGTCGCCAGCGGTTAAAAGTATTCTCCCAAGTCTGTACAGGCTTTCTGATGGTCATCATTATCCACACTCTTGCTCATTTTGACCAAGATTGTTCACTGGTTTGAACTCGCTGGCTTCCAAGTCTATTATTTTGCATCAAAGATTCCTATTTGATTTTCCATTGATGTAAGATTTGAGATGTAGCAGTTGCACAATTTAGCCTTGGAGTTCATTATTATCATTTTTATTCAGCAAATGGATAAATAAAAATCATTGGGGTTGACAAGAAGTGCATTCGAATTATGTTTGGTTGCTATTACTCTAATATATACAACGAAAACTCAATTAAATGTTCCTTTTCATCAAATCTTTCTTTTGATCTTTTTCGTAAATATGATTCTTTATTAACATAGTTTTACATTTTTATCTGAGATATTTACTCACAGACTGAGCTTAGAACATACATTTTTATTTAGAGAGAGAGAGAGAGAGAGAGTTAATATCAGTGTGTTGCCCCATTTGCTGAGTGAGAAGTTATAGGTTCAATTCTGCAATGAGATTTATTGGGAGCACCTAGCCCCAAGATAGACGGATCAAAATAAAAGAAGAATGTAATGTTAATATTTAAAATGTCTTCCCTACCATTAGAATGACCATTGAATATGCAAGTTCATGCTGAATCTGCAATGTCTTTGAATCAGTTTCATCTTGTACAAATTTGCTTAGCTCTAAAGTAACCTTAACTTCAGTACTGTGGTCTATGGAAAGTTTGAGAAGGTTACCTAAGAAATTAGTGCTACGTACAAATAGCAAAAGCATGGCCCTGGGTTTAAATTCTGCCCTGGGAGCCCAACATTAATGTTTGCGAAAATTATGATTCTGATGCGATCATGATAGGATGCGCTGTCTGTACTGTGGCAATGCAGTTATCATCCTTGGTCCGTCGGTACCAGCCGGTTGTTTCAGGTTTACTGCAACATTCAGTGTTACCGATGTTGCAGGTTTCCTCCTGCAATAAACTGACAAGCCATGATATGTGAACAATTCTTGAAAGTCGCTCTAAACCCCAATTTAAAAAACTAATAAATAGAAATTTTACAATGTTAATTAATTAAATTTTTTACATTGATATGCTTAATGTACTCATTACCTCTCTTGTTCTGCAAAGTTTTGTTTGAAACGTTGTCGTCTGTCCAAGTCTCTCACATAAACTGCCATACTTTCCCAGTCCTGTATATCTTGATGACCAATATCTTGCTTGGTGACTTAATGACATGTCAAGTAAAATTTACTGGAACTATTCCCATAGCCATCCCAGGATAGGCTTCGTTTATACACAGGATCTTGGTGGGTTTATATATGTCGTAATCGGAATATTCGTCAATTTCACTGGAGGGTAACCAAATCTTCCCCTTTCACACAGTTTCTGTACATTTCTCAGTGGATAGATTTTCAGAATGTTAGATTACCGTTGATACGATTTTCACGGTTATTGCTTTTGAAATGATTTATTTAAAGGGATACAATCACGGTTTCTTGACATGGGTGCATCACGTGATGTCGCATTACGAAGTGCGTGATAGAGGTGTGCACTCGTCCTCTTTCTCGCTTGGCTTTCAATGTATGTTTCTTGCTCACTCAGAAAATCGGCAGACACCTCTTCATTTGATCGCCCCCCTGGAATAGTCAAACGTTCTTCTCTTGATATTTTTTCATATTTTCGTCTTTTTTATTGGTGAAGAAATTACATGTGCATGGTTTGGGCTGGAATATTTTAGTATATTATTTCCCATGTATTCCATCTATCTATCATGTGTTATTTATGCAGTAGTAAAAATTGTAAAGCCATTTATTTTGTTGAACTTTTGTTGTATTTTCGTACCTGTAATTATTTCTGTGGTTTGCTGTGAGACCAACATTAGTTAAATACACATTCCCTACTTGAACATGTTTAAAGTCAATGCCATTTCTGAAATTTGAAACTTAAACAAAAATATTAAACGCGAAATTTGTATAGGTAAAGCCAATGTGTGTGCTGGCAGAATTCAACAGGATGCTCAAGGACTTTTATAAGAGACATGCCTGTACAACTGAATTTATTATTATTGTGAAACTAGTATTAAAGTGGCAAGATCATCATTGTACAACTGAATTTATAATTAAAACAGGCCACTTTGGAGGATTTTTTGTTGTTGCTTTGGTGATATCAAGTCATTGTTTTCGTAAAATAAATTCTTCATATTTTCCCCTATTTAGTAATAGGATTATGTAGAAAATTATTAAAATGATTAAACATTTTTTTTAAAGATGATATTGCTACTTTAAGCAGTCTTGTCATATACATCTGTGTGCAACCTATTAAAGACTAACAGTAGCAGTAGTAAATTAATCAAACAGGCCTACATGTACTGGTAATCAAGACCTGACAAGATAGTAAAGTTTCACAATATTTGTATTTCAGTTGTGTATACATGTGTTCTAGGCATTATTCCAATCTAAGACTTTGAATGTATTGAATGCAAAACTGTAAAATGGTTTTCTATGGCATGACACTGCAGGTCGATATTCATCAAGTCTGTAATTTTAACATCAGACTTCTAGTACTATTGCACAAATTTAAGCAGGTCCAATTTGTGTACATATTGAAAGCAAATGTTGTTCAAATTAGAGGGTAAAAATGCTTTCAACATGCTTTCAACATGAACATGATAAATTTTGTAAATCTCTGTTTGATGTCATCAGCTTATGTAAAACTGTAAACCAATCAATATGTATCTTGCATTTCTCATGGCCTGTCAAATATCTATATTTTCTTTCCATACCAATAACCATTCCTAGTACTAGTAGTAGTAACAGTAATATAAGTTATGCCAGATACATAATGAAATGAGAATAGCACCTTATTAATGTTCATTGAAACTGTTTCCACATCTCTGAGCTTGCCAAATGCCAGCTTCATCATTTTATTGGCCTTCCACAGTGTATTATGCATATCCACTTGATGGTTAAAGTATACCAGCGTTGCCTGGTCGCAGAAGTTGTGTATTCTGGAAGTTGTGTATTCTGTTAGTGTTGAAAGTAACTAAGAGTATTTGTATTACATTACAGCCGAGTTGACAGTCGAACATATGGTTAGCACATCTGAGCATAATTACGTTTTGGTGGTGTATCATGGTCAACCACCGTTCTCTGTGACACAAGTTGGCAGACTGTTCCAGCACTGTCACATTCTATTCTGGGTGTTGTTTCACAAAGCTCTTATACAATCGGCTGTTTGTCGGCTGTTTGTCAACAAGACTGATAAATGTTCACAAATCCTATAGGCTTCAGTATGCGATTAAATAATAATCATACATTGTGTTTTGATTTCACATACTACTTCCTCAGTTACAAAGCGATTGTTAACATGTTTTCTTCACTAAAATCACTAAAATCACAGAGATAATTTCAAACGTGTTATGAGTAAATTGTCCGGATTTTAATACCGGAAGTAAAACAAACAAAATGGTGGTCGATTGTTTTAATACGATTCCCTTGAAATGTACCGGTAATATTGAGATGTAAGAAATGACACTGTGATCAAAGTATGTAGACTGATTGATACTTAAGCATGTCTAGTCATCTACTCAACTAAGCGCGTCTGTCGACTGCGAGCCGTGGCTGTTATGACAGCGATCTCCGCAGACATGCGTTATGAACGACTGTAACTCTCTGACTTTTTATGATCTCTCCATATAACGCTCAATGTAATAACGCGGGGGTACTTCGTGGACCCCTAAAGTAGCGGTACATCGACTGTATTTGGTTTAGTGGGCTATATGCAGGAAATTATGGTATGTTTGATCCAACATTTATTCGTTGTGATTTGATCTGATGTTGATGATGGTTGTTTGATCTGACATATTGGTGATTGTTTGATTTCATTTAGTGTTGATATGTGCTTTTATCCAACGTAATGCCAATTTGTGGTTTGATCCAACACCGTGGTGATATTGTTGGTTTGATCTGACATAATAATTATTGTATCTGACAAAATAATGGTAGTTTGATCTGACATAATGAACATTGATGACGATGGTTTGATCCGACACAGGCCGGCAGAGGAGGAGTCGAGAACAGGACTCCTAATGATCGTGCTCAGTTTGATCTTCATGAACGGGAACATCATGCAGGACTGTAAGTAACGACATACAGGACTGTAAGTAACATCATACAGGACTGTAAGTAACATCATACAGGACTGTAAGTAACATGCAGGACTGTAACATCATGCAGTAGTAACATAATGCAGGACTGTAAGTAACATCATGCAGGACTGTAAGTAACATCATACAGGACTGTAAGTAACATCATACAGGACTGTAAATAACAATGCAGGACTGTAAGTAACATCATGCAGGACTGTAAGTAACATAATGCAGGACTGTAAGTAACATAGTGCAGGACTGTAAGTAACATCATGCATTTAGCTTCACCTCTGCATTCATATTTTTCCAAATGGCCTACTTTTTCATAACTATCCAAAGGCTTTTTGTTGAACTTCCCAACCTTTCACACATCTTGTCGTCTGAACTCATAAACAAATTAAACAAATGTTGGTTTGGGTCCATATGCAAATGAGGAGTTGAAGATATTGTGATTGGATCCATTTTTTAACCGGGGTGGGCCAAATGATATCGCTTGTAAAACTATTATTAAGTGTTGACTGTAATGTAGGCAACTAGAGTTGTCAGATATAGCAGCTCAATGCTCTTGATTGCTGTAGTAGGGGGAGGGTTAAATATTGTGTGTTCTAATAACATTCCTGTTGTCTATTTTTGTTCATGATGGCAGCGAAATTGTGGCATGCTTTGAAAACACTTGGGATAGAAGCTGAGTAAGTAAACTTCTGGTAGCCCAGATTCAAATCCTGACGCGATATTGATAGGATGTGCTGTCTGTAGTGGTAATGCAGTTATCATCCTTGGTCTGTCAGTACCAGCCGATGCTTGCAGGTTTACTGCAACATTCAGCGCTATGGATGTTGCGGGTTTTCTCCTGCCCTAAGCTGACATGATACAAGTGGAAGAATCTTAAAAGCGGCTCTAAACATACTGCGTATGGGTGAAAGATCCCCATTGTGATGTAAAACAATAATTTGCCCCATCTACAAATACGTAGTCTTCAACATGTACGACATCTTCTGTGACATCTCCTACTCTAACATTGGTCTATTAATTGAAAGCTTTCTTGATCAACATTCGAGTCATTAGCTGGACTTGATTTCTAATTTAAACATTGTACTGATTTTAAATTGGACGAGTAAACTTGTCTCTTTATCATCTTTTAATACAATCCTCATGTTCCTGCTACATTTGATGCTGTCTTGTTGAGAGTGTGTAATAGAGTAGTCTCCCTTGTGGGTCCTGAAGTCCAGCGTAACTCAGCCTCCATTACACTGGTCGTGCCCTAGTGTAAGAAGTGTCCAAGCACACAGATGCTCACCACATTTCCCAAACATGCATTTGAACAGTTATTGATATTTGAGCTATATAATAATAATAATAATAATGGTCGTGCATGGGTGAAAGATTCCCGCTGTGACGTAAAACAATATTCACTCACTCCGCTGCACCTAAAACATTAATTGAATCAATAAATAATAATAATGTCGAGTCTGAGCAGACGTTGACTTTCTCGACAAACCTTGACGACAAATTCTTGTTCCAATTTCAGCATTCCTCATGCAACGTTCGGTGACGCCAGGAAGCTCATCACCCAAGAGTTTGTCCGCCAGGGTTACATCGAGTATATACGCCAGATGAATGTTGATCCCCCCAGTTATGAGTTCAAATGGGGTCAGAGGTCGGAATTGGAAACTTCAAAACGAAACTGCCTTGCTTTCGTTAGTCAGGTGATTGCTGCTATAAGAGTACACTGATAACAATGGCGATAATGATAAACACCTTCCCAATTTTATTTCCCAATTTTATTTCCCAATTTTGGCCACTCGAGCAAAGTATCATTATCGCTAATCATTGCAGTCTGACATTTATTTTGGGCCAAATCCACACTTGAAAGCATCATATCACTATGTTATTACCCCGGTCAGTGGATCTATGTGCCCATTAAAGCATACAGTCACAGCTTGTTGACATATTTCATAGTCGAACGTATCTTACCTGAAAGTACGTACTTTTGATTTGTCTACACAAGTATGTTGGCCGACAAATCAAATGTCAATACTTTCAGATAAGATACATTCGACCATAAAACAAACTGATTGTATGTCTTAATCCATTCTCAACACCCTGGGGAGTATACAACCCAAGCTGCCGTTCAATGCGCTAACAGGTTAATTTACATATCCATCTCATCCTTCTGGGTTCCCATTTTCTACATTTTGCACTCGGCATATGCTGACACACCTCCGACAATAAACGGCACCCTACGAGTACTGTAGTATGTAGATGGGTGAAGCACAAAACGGGGTTATACACGAATACATCAGCCGTGTTGTCATGTCGTCACAACTGTCACTGACATTGTTCCAGATCTACGGTATGGAACCCAAGCAGTGGACGTCACAGTACCAGGACATGGAGGAAACGGACGTCCAGACCCACAACAACTCCGAAACCTGAGCAAAAGTTTCCCTTCCTAAGCGGATATTTTAATAATTGTAATTTCGTTTTAAAGTGCAGTATAATGCAAATTCGAACCAACTATCACACTATGGAATATGAAGCTTATTACCATATGGAATATGAAGCTATAAATAGACTGTGATATCAATATTATATCAGATGTATGTCGATGTTTGATATATCCTAAGTGATAAAATCTTGCAGTTGTCGTGGAACTTAATGTGGGATATGGAGTCTCATCCATACTTGGTGTCTTGCTTAGGTAGCACGCTGGTTGGTGTGGCGGACTACGGAACAAGGATTCCAGTTTCTTCTCCACTGGTGCTACTGGTGGAGTTCATTTGCACCGACTGTGACATGTGGGAGTTGATCATAAGTGAATGCAAGGTCTGATCATCATTGTCGTGGATAGAATGAATAATGAAAAGGTGGATCGGAACCGTGTGGATCTTGATGAAAAGTGTTGACTTTGATGTGTTTTCTATGTTTGTGTAGCCAGGTGTGATATAATATGCTCCTACTAGTCTCGGCCAGTGGGGTTACCCCTTTAGCTGATTCGGTAGAGCGTTGGACTCGCAATCCAGCAACTCAGGTTCGAATCCCAGGATCGGCATGATCCTCTGTTACATTTGCAATTCAATTTATCAACTAATTCCTTTAGTTCCATTAGTACTTGGCATACAATTGGAAATTTTTTACATTTGATGTTAATTTGTTTTAAATTATTTTTCGTCTGATTCGTTTATTTATGTGAAGATTTGTCCAGTGTGAGAAATAATTTATACACAACTTCTTGACTGATTCAGTTCGTTAGTTAGGTAGTTAGTTAGTAGTTAGTTAGGTAGCTTATTATTGTGAATTCTTCGCCTCTTCTGGTCTCATTGCCATGGTTTCTGTTTTTTAAAAGGACTCGTACACTATGTGGTGGGTGTGGTAAATATATATATAGAGTGATTTTTCCTACGCCCATTATTATTATTGCTCATATGTAATATTTAGAGCTTTATTTATAATCATCCCATCGAAATAATTCTTTTACCTCGATGATAAACAATTAATTGTTTACAAAATGGTGCTTTACGATTCACCTCTATGTTAGTCACGTGGTTAGAAGAGTATGTTGTGATTGGTCTTCGGTCAGACGGTTGAAAGCCGTGTGCGGTAGTGTTGTTCCGATTAATTGATTTCGTGGAGCGTTGGTTGGTCTTGTGTTTTGATCAACAGAATGATCACAAAATCTATGATCATATTCTGATTTTAAAAAATAGACCTTACGTTTACAAGTCGTCTTTCGTCAATCGGTAGTAGAATAAATCCTATTCTAGTTACGTATACTATCCGTGATATACATGTTGTTAAAAGTTAAAATCATGCCACAGAAATGGTACTGTTCAAACATGGTGATGATGAGTATTTCAAAAAAAATCTCTGAAAAAAATCTACAAATATTACTATTTTAGATTTTAGAAATTACACAAAAAAAGTTTGCAGACATTAGATTTTTGAGAACATATTTAAATCAATTTCATTTTAGATTTTGATTCTGGATAGTTACATACCTTAGTGGAGTGTTTCAGTTATAAGGAATACAATTTTATAATAACTTTTTTTTAAATAGAATTTGCAAATAAATATTTGCATTGCAGACATTACACAAAAACGTAGAAACATTTTACTATTCATTATATTTTTTAATTATGGGCATTTTTATTTGTTTTTCGAGTTTCTCAGAATGACTTATTTTATCAGATTCTATGTGTTGCAAATAACTTTACACATTTCATGCAATTACATGTTTTGACATCAATTCAGTTGACTAAACCCAGAACTACTGGTAATGTTCTATATGTACCTGACTAATAAAACATCAAAGAGAAGGATATTGACTAAGAAAACTAAGATTCAACATCCTATGTTTTTCTATTGTTTTTCACTTTTACGATGTAATCCCTGGCGATAAAAAAAAAATGTTAAATTTGTCTGGCTAAATTAATGATGCACTGTCTATCGCTGCATTCAACCATGTCCACATGAGCGTTGAATACAATTGATTATCGTTAGCCTCTCATGCAAAGTTGTCAAAATACAACAACTGCATTGGTTGAACTGGAAAAACATTCAAGAAACAACTGTCTGTGTGAATTGCTGATAGACCCCCTCAAGGGGTTATATGAATTTGTTGGGGCGATCACAGACACAGTGCAACATTTTTGTTTCCTAGCCAAGGTGTATCTTGTAATACAGCAGTAGGTTTACATCACGGGCGTTCGGTGATAGAATAGTATTTTTATGTTATTATATTAGTCCATGGGCTGGGAGGGTCTAACATGCACACACACACACACACACACACACAGACACACACACAAACCAACGCAATGCAACGTCACACCACACCACACCACACTACACAACACACACAAGCATGTGCAGCAGCCATTTCAAATTGTTGTCTACACGATATATCAATTCAAAACAATATTGTATTATTATTATTTAGATCTTTATTATTTTATGGTGTTTATTAGTTCACATCTTATCAATCTACGACAGATTGAAAATATTAATTATTAAGGCCGTAAATCGAGTGCTCGAGTTATGGCAAATATATTTGTATCTAAACTCCACGATATATACGTATGTCTGTTTCTTACAATGCCGACACAAAGATAGGTGATTTTCTTGAAATGTATTACATACAATTACAATCTGTTACAATATGTGCTACTTATTCTATAGTATTAGTACACAGCGGTCATTCATAGATGGCTACTATTAAAATATGTATTTATTTTGAACATAATATAAGAGATAATGTTCATGGATCAGAAATCGTTATTCGTTTTGTATATGTAACTGTTTTTTGTACGACTGATATTAAAAAAATCAAATTGTGTCCATTATTCTTTATTCTTTATATATATATATATTTATTAAAAGAAGAAAATAATAATAATAAATATATAAAGCAGACATGATACCAGTCTAGGTCAACCTCGCCTAGCAATCTAATATCTCCTTTATATTATTAGTATTTTTTATTTTTTATTTATTATTTAAAGAAGAAAAATAGATGACTATTATATATTACAGGTATATAATATTACCTAAGGCAAAGCCTTGTGTGTGCGCACACTCACCCACACACACACAAACAACCAATGCGTATGCCAGCTGAATGTATTTAGAATGTATAGCTCAAAGTAAATTATTTTAAACCATCAATAGAGACGCATGAATTCTCGCGTTTCAAGTTGAACGTAGGAAAAGGAAAGGTATCTTAATATTTGTATGTGTATATGACTTTAATTGATTTATTAAGAACATTCTAGCTCGTATGAACTAATTTTGAGTGGTTTCCGTTTTTCAATAATAAAGTATTGCCTTTCCCTTGCAAGTCACGCATACCGGTACATTGAAACATGTAGGACCAAACAAGTTAGTAGGTCTTAACTTGCGTACAATGGAACTAAGTAGCATTTCAACATTCCAGGAGAGGCGAACCTTTCACATATTTGGTTCGATTTTTTTCACATATACGGTTAAGAATGCCTTTTACACTTACAGGTAATCTTTTTACGTTTATGGGTAAGCAACCTTTTACAATTGTGGGTGATTTTATTACACTTACGGGTTGTACATATGGCTCTGATTCATCTTGTTTACAGCGCAGACTAAAGAGGACATCGACAAGGATAGTGGAGACTGCCGCTCTCAGCAAATCTGTAGGCGAGGGGAAGTCAAGTCTAGAATCCTTTGGAGAAATTAGGAAATTACAAGAAACACGAGGAGAGTACAAATGGAAATCTAACCAAAATGTTTTTTATCCTGATTATACATTTGAGTGTAGAAAGTCAGCAAATCAATGTAAAACAGTGGCTAACAAGAGGTATCAATTGAGAAAGAGGCGTGTTCTTACCAGTTATGATACAACATTGAGGAAACAAAGAAATATCACGCGGAAAGCAGCCAGGCATCAAAACAGTATAAAGATGCATTTACTCTCGATCACACACATTACAGATAGTTAGAAATATATATAGTAACAGTATCTATATTTATCATCTAATGGGAAGTTAAATATGCACATTATCTTCACTGTTTTTACCGTTTCTTATCTAAAAATATTCCTAATTTTGCCATATGTTATGTGCAAACATGTAAAATAACATCATGTATTAAAATTTTACCAAATTACCTTGAATTAACCAGTAATGAGAATGCAATTCAAGTAGGTTTACAACAACAAGCAAGCATACAGATATTTCGTGTATATGCTACTTTGCCTGACTAATAATAATGCAAATTAGGGAACTCTGATCGTGTGTGACGTCATGACATCTGACATACTACTATTTATAGATGCTCCTATATGGAAATAGTAAACAACATTACAATTACGATCGGAAACTAGATGTGCTAATCGAAGGCAGTTAATATATGTTTACAATTTGTAATAAGAATTATTCTTAAAATTGTTTCTTTTCCTATGTGGTATTTATCAATGCCTGAAGCGATTTACAACTTACTGACCTTCATGTATAGCGTAACTATATAAAATGTCGATTCACACGTTGAAGTTTTCTTCTTATAGAGAAGTATTGTAAGCTTGACATTAGATGATAAAGAGAGTAGTAAACTCGTGTCTTTAGATATCGTCAATAGCCTGCATTTAGGGATAATCGCTATGATATAGACGTTATCTAAAGACACTCGGTTAATAATCTCTATGTACGTTTTAGTCCACATTCGAATCTATGTTTTCTAAGTTGCATTTCATTTATTAAATAGTACCTCACAAATATTGGTAATGTAGATTTCACAATTGTTAGTTGGGAAATATATATTGAAAAATATCTGTTAAACGGATGGCAGACCTTGCTGTAACGCAAATTGAATGTTCTATTCAGAAGACAGAATTAGGTAAAGGTGAAGATATCGGACCCCTTAATGTTTTTATACTAAGTCTGGCAAGCCTCCAGTTGTAATATGTATCCTACAATCTGACAGAAATCTAGACATCAATGTACCAACCAAATATTCAATTTTAATTACCATTTAGACATTGATTACTTTGTAATACTTTGTGGAACAGCCATTGCCCGTTGGAATAGCTACCGCAACAGCCTAGTTTCGGAAGCAAATACAAGAAGTATGATCGCAAAAAATGCAATTAAATATATTTTAGTTTAGATGTCTGTGGAATTGTGACTCTGAGAGAAATTTTGTGACCGAGATTTGGAAAAAAATGACATTAATTTGTCAAAGGAAGGGGGAAAGTGAGTTCCACATTTACAATCTTCTAGAGATAGCGTAGAACTGGATGAACTAGCAATTAGTGATAGGCCATCAGTGGGAAATCCATAATCGATGACTGTCAAGGTTCTAATTTAATTTTTAAATGTACAAGCAAAAAAATGCTTTTGCTTTTAAAAGTTACAAGCAAAATAAAAACCAACAAGCAGAAATTTATTTTTAGTTTATCAATGTTAGCAATGTTAACAACAATACTACAAGACAGTGTTCCTGAGTGACATTGATGACTAATCACAGTAACTAGGTGTAAGAGTAATTGTTTGTCCAAAATAACAAATAAATATATTTGGAGTACCTATTAACAAAGTTCTGTAGAATGCAGTAAAATATTTTCAAATCTTAAAATTTATTTAATATCTTATTTTATATTTTAAACATTTCATCCATCGTGTATAGTTACAATCAGCAGACATGTTCCCCTCCAAGGAATACTAATAATACTGTTCTATGCCCAAATAGTACTTTGACCTGACAAATAGTACTAGAACATAGAACAATAATTATCAGACTCGTACCCTTCCACCACGTTAATGCCCCTTGAAGTCCCATCGCAGACACACATATTGACAATGCATTCATATTTTTTATTTTTTATTTTTTATTTTTTAAATTGGGGTTTAAAGTCGCTTTCAAGATTCTTTCACTTATATCACGACTT
>JAUTBT010007431.1:0-25700 GCA_032361225.1 Lepetodrilus schrolli
GGTAACTTTCGCGAACATTGATGCCGGGCCCCCGGGGCGGGATTTGAACCTGGAACCTTTGGCTCCGAAGTCCCAACGTTCTACCACTGCGCTACCACCCGCCCGACCGTTTAACGAAATGACCACCCAGAATGTATTCATCACATCAAGACATACGCAAGCGAGTGAGATGGAGAGAGACACCACAACCCATCTCTACCCACGAATACCTCCAGGCAGGGTTTGAACTTAGGAACATAGGCCATCGTAGTCTGACACCGGCATGTACGTACCAGCTTTCATCAGGTCAATGTTGTGTTCAGCTTCTCCGTGAAGGTTGTGGGCGACACACGTGTATGGTCCGAAGACGGTCTGCTCGTTCTCCACATTGATGGAGACCTGGAGAGAACGCACAACATTTAAAATAAAATACACAACATGTAAAATAAAATACACAACATTTAAAATAAAACTGAAATAATTTTATGTTGACTTTTTATGGGGATTGAATTAGTGATTCACATTGCAGGGGGAATACTGCCATATGCAATGAAATAATCTGTTGACATTATGGTAATATGTGGTAAAAAAAAAAAAAATGAGCATAAAGCATTGGGTATGCTCCTGCAATAAGTAAGCAGTAGTCCCAGAGGAGTGGAAAGTTCACACGGATGCCGCCGGAATCCTCAGCCTTACTCCAGCATACGTAATTGCGTGTTTCTGACAATAGCATTTAAAGATGTTCATAACCATGACATTACCATAAAGCAAACATGGAATTCTAGCAAATACATATTTTTGTTTTCCCCACATTATGTGACAATGTAGTTTAAGTTGCAGTCAGTCAGTAAAAAGCACAAAAATACAACGCATACTGTCCGCTATGCTATGTGGCGATATACACAACTCGTTGCATATCGGTGGAATATTCCGGCAGACAAAGCACTAATTCAATCAATCAAACATATATTACGCCCCAATATACACACGTTTGCATCAATTTCCACACAAGTGCAACTAATGCCAAAACTCGGCTCCACCCACCGTCAGGACTCCCACCGTCTGTGGGTTGCCCCCGGTCACAGAGAACTTGTAAGAGCCGCCCTCAGTGATGGCCTGGTCACCGTGCTTCCAGGAAATCCCGGCCACTGGCACAGCATTGGTGATGCACCGGATCTTAGTTTCGTGGTTCACCCAGCCGAACGTCGACGAGTAGGGTGTGTCCGCGAAGTTGGGCTTAACTGTAACAGAGAAGGCAATATCAACACTTAAGTCAGTCTCAGACAATGGCAACATTAAAGTTGGGCTTAACAGGGAATTAAATGGTAACACTTAAGTTGGGCTTTTTTTATTTGGGGATTAGAACCGCTTTCAAGATTATTTCACTTATATCACAGCTTGTCAGTTTAGGGCAGGAGGAAACCCGCAACATCCGTAGCGCTGAATGTTGCAGTAAACCTGCGAGCATCGGCTGGTACTGACTAGAACAAGAATGATAACTGCATAGCCACTCCTATCAATATCGCATCAAAAAGGTAACTTTTGCGAACATTGATGCTGGGCCCCCGGGGCGGGATATGAACCTGGAACCTTGACTCCGAAGTCCAACGTTCTACCACTCGCCCTAGAAACAGCTTGAACAAGGGGAAACAACTCTGCACTTACAAACATCCTCTCCAGCTGGTTGTCATGGGAGTAGAACTGGTTGGAACCGGTGCAGCCAGCATGACAGGGAGAGAAGTATGTGATGCCATTGATGCCACAGATAGGTTCCAGGTGGTTGGGGGAACAGTAGCAGTTCTGGTTGCACGACGATGTCAGATTGGCCTCAAATATCTTGTGACCAGAGCTGTACACAAATCAAGAAATTACTCTTTAATGCATCTTCAAATAATTTGTTCTTTCCTTCTTTCATTCTTTATTCATTCATTTTATATTTAATGTATACTTAAATTTATGTTATTAAAGACATTACTCTTTAATGCATCTTCAAATAATAATTTCTTTCATTATTTATTAATTTTGATTATTTACTTACTTATTAATCTCTATTAATTTATTTACATGCTTCAACATTGGTACCCTCGTCCTATCTCTAGCACTGACCTGTTAAAGTAAGGGAAGGTTGCTCCGGCTATTTTCTGGTTATCACATCCGAGGAAGAAGAAGAATGAGAAGCCGCATAGCGCGAGGCCGTTTAGCACCAGAGTTAGTTGGATGGCACCTGGAAAAACAAAACAAAACATTGATCAAGTTTGTAGATTCTTGGACTTCAGGCCCCCGTTTCACAGCGGTCTCCCAACTTTTTTTGAGCTCCTAAACCAGTCCTAAGAAGTGTCACCTCGTAACAAGTGTTTCACGACGACGTCACAAGTCTTATCCCTTCTTAAATCGGCATCTAACTTAGGAGGTGATAAACTGGGTCATAAAGTTAGGAGCTCCTAAATTTAGGATGTCGTTGTGAAACAGGGGCCAGGACTCTATTGCTCAGAGCGGTTGTAGCTACAATTGTACAATAACTGATTGCAAGTCAGATATTAGGTACAAGTTACAAGTGTATGTTCATTGCAAGAAACAACTTTATGGCTACTTTTGAATTATGTTTAAACAAAATAATAATTTAATTGGAATTTAAAGGCATACAATCATGGGTTTGTTTACATATTTCATGGTCAAACATATTTTTACATGTATTTGTGTACATTTGATGTGTCTACACAAGTATATTGGGTAACCAGCTAAATTTTCCGTATATCCCATTGGTTTGCAATATTTTCATATTTTAGTATTTTTTAATGTGTTATATAGCGATAATGGTACCAGTGGTCGTGAAAGCTTATTTTGACCATGTTCAATGATACCTCTTAGTATAGGAAATTGAGATATTACAGTACATTATTCAGGTTTTACCAGAAATGTAAACTGCAAGAGAATTTTACCTGTCCTACAGTGGTGAAAAGATATTTGGAGGTACATAAGTAATTGCATGTACTTTGCATTTTTAATCAATTCGGTCGAAAACAACAACTGTAATTGTATGCTTTTAAAACCGTTTTCAAGATTCTTTCACTAACACATATTTTGTTGACACAAATTTCGCGCAAATGCTAAAAGTGACATATTTGCGGGAGTTAAAGTATGCCCCCAAAAATGTGGGGGGGGGAAATATTTAAAAAAATTAATATTCACTCACGTAATGAACAAAAGTACTACTATAACGTGCTCACCGGCAATTACGAACGTAACTAGTTGTAAAAACCAATTAAAATAGGATAAAGCCAAGTAATTAGCAATGACTAGGGCAACACGTGGCCTCAGACATCATGAGTAGACTTTTGTTTATCAAGGTTAACAAGATTACTTGAGAAGAAACTAATCGGATTCATCAACAGGAAAACATTCTCAAGCTAATTAACACTTTCGATGCTGCTGGCAACCGGAGACTAATCCAGCAGGGAGAGGGTTAAATGATAGTATGATAGATAAACACGAGCAACAATGAATTAGTAGACATACATTATTAGATTACTCAATGTACCAGGACTATAATACTAGTCATCATGTGATTGCAAAACGAGGTCGGAGTTGATTGCTGCTTATAACGTTTTACTGGAGTGGTGATTGCCGCTTGTAACATTTCACTTGAGTGGTAAGAGTAGACTAGTATATATTTTTACGTTTAATTAATTTTTAATAACATCATTTAATTAAATAATTCAATCGTATCTTCTATGCTGTGTTTTTCATTCATTAGTATTAATTACATCGTACATTAATATGTCCGCTTTAATAAGTAAACTTAGGGCTTCATATTTTGCGTAGACTATAATTTTGCGCAAATTGTCTTTGTGCGTATAGCGCGTAATGTAAGTCTGCGCGAAATATAAGTCTTTTACAGTAGTTACCAGCGTGATTTCCGTGGGTGTCCGGGTTTTTACAAGCGAGACTGAAGGCTTGTAAAAACCTGTATGCCCCGGAAATCACGCTGGTAACGAATTTACCTAAAATAGTAATAGATCTACAAGAAAGCAAACTTGGGAATGTCCATGCAGCACGTCTTTCTAATGTGTGAGTCGAGGGCGATCGCCATGACGTGACATCATGATCACTTTTAACTACGGCCAAACTGGGATGTACAAGTTTTCCCAGGACATCTCTCAACCAATCAAATCGATAGAATTGTCACATATTTTGGATAATGTATATTGTTCTCACAAGATTAAACCTATACCATATTCAAAACTTCCTTGTAACATATTTAATTAAAAGGAAAACATTTAAATTGGTGTTTTGGGCCGCTTTCAAGATTCTTTCACTTATATCACAGATCAGTTTAGGGCAGGAGGAAACCCGCAACATCCGTAGTGCTGAATGTTGCAGTAAACCTGCGAGATATTACTGACAGACCAAGGATGATAACTGCATTGCCACTCTACAGACAGCACATCCAATAATGATCATGTCAGAAAGGTAACTTTCCCGAACATTGATACCAGGCTCCCGGGATGTGATTTTAACCCAAGACCAAGCAATCTACCATTGTGCCACCCCCCCCCCCCCTGTAATCAAAGAGTGGTGTCTAACGTGTGAAGAAATGGCTCTCCAGTGGCTGTACCTGGTCTTTGTGCACACCTGCACCATATTCAAAACCTGTAATCTAAGAGTGACGACTAACACACATAAAGAACTGGATCTCCACCATGGGATGGTAGAACTGGAAACATGAAAAAATGTACAAAATCTTTTAAATTAAATTTTTTTATAATTTTTTCTTTTTTTACCTGTACATTGTAGCTTGTCCAGATTCTGTGTGAGGTCATTGGTTCCGACAGAGGTGTTGGGGTCTTTCTGTATGTCTGGAACCGCATTCCGCCTCCCAGTCCTACCGGTGGCTGCGAAGTCCTCCAGCGTGGAACTGCACTCGACTTCAGTCATGTCCTCTTCCTGGAAGCTACCCTGTAAAACCCAGCACACCACCAGTTCATAAATCAGTGAGAATTGATCTAATTAATGGTCAAACAAATTTTGACCTGAAATTAATTACATTTCATTTGTCTAACCATGTATTGTATCCAACAGTTACTTATTCCTGATTACCAGCTAGTTATCACTATTTAATTTTTTTTTTAATTTAATAAAATTTAAATTGTGATTTAGGTCCACTTTCAAGATTCTCTCACTAATATCACAGCTAATCCTATTTAATTGAATTTGATGATAGTAGCTCTATTTACTATTCGATCCACCTCACTCTACAATGGATCATTATTGGTTATAGATTTTAAATTACTTTAAAACTGAACAATGACAATGAGATCACTCTTGAAGTCATTCACCCAATATTCAGAAACCAATGCAATAATTTATCATCAGCTACATGACATTGCTTCAGGAAAAACAACATTCTCTAGTTTCGTCACTGGACACAGTATAATTAACTATTACATGGTTCCATTTGCAAAGCTTTGCAAGAGGTCATCACCGAGCTGTGATTTACCTTGTGTTGAATAACACATAATAACTGTTAATTGTGAAAAGTACAGTGTATACGTAAGGACATCATATTACACAGAACAAGGTAAATCCTAGCTTCAAGATGTACTTCCCAACCTCTTATTTTTTTTAACCATTTCCATTCTGGAGGCAACCAGAGATGTCTTAGACAAAAGTGATTGCAATGCAGTCAAGGAGGGGATAGGGTTAAATGGCTTCAGAACCGATTCAATGGAAATGTTGGTCCATTTATGAATGCCAATATTCTATGATTAATAATTGATGGCTTTTCATCTATTTGAAACCAAATGCTAAGTTGAGGTTGGAAGCATTTCTCCAAGTGATTGTTTATTCAAGCAGCCATGATCTCGACATGGTACTTTAAATTATCATCTTGACAGAAAATGCATGCTGCATGGTCAGGACAATCGATAGAACCCTGTGTTTTAGCTTCTAAATTTAAAAGACACACCACATTTCACGTAATAATAATGGATATTTATAATGTGTCGGGTCCATTCCCTGAAGGTATGCTCAAAGCATTACGTTATTATCCAACATCTGCATTGTACTATATTGTTCATTTATGCTATGGGATATTCAACATGCATTCTTTTAGTTATATTGGTGTCATTGAAAGACTATATATTTCATTTGTCAATGGGAATTCAAGGACAGGTATGCTGAACATAAGAAGTCATTAGTGTATTAATTCATTTATAAGGATATGAACTATTTCCTACAGGTTGTGAACATGTAAATAATTGATAATTACATACAATTGAAGACGATCATAATATAGCAAAACATGGGATGATATTGATATTTGGAAAATCAATAGTGTCAGTGCACCTTTAACCCTCTCAATGCTTAAAGCAACCAGCGATGTCCTAAACAGCAGTGCTTGTTCCTAATCCAGCAGGAAGAGGGCTAAATACAGACGAGCCAGTCTGTTTGGGACACACCATTTAGTTCCAATCAATATGACGACAATGGCGACGACTGGCTTTGGCGTTAATGTCAATAATTCTGGACACAAATAACATTTTCGCATTGCACAATATTCTTTCTGTACTGACCTGCCAACATATGATATTAGCCCCATGACAGGTCATGGTTTAGTCATTATTAAATGTTCCACCCATTTCCCGCGCTGATCAATAGTGTTAATTACAGCAACGGATGTTCTTAGCACCTAATCTGTGGATAATGCAAAAATCAGTAGCTGGATAGCTGTCCCTGCAAGTATGGTCATGCTTCACTGACTACAACATAAACTAATGGCTGAAACTTTTATCATTAGAGTAATGTCGTTTCAATCTATACAATATGGCTTAAACGGAACAGTACATCCTCTCCCAAGATTATATTGACTTTCTTGGAAGTCTTAAGCTTTGGATGAGCCATGTTTTCTAGTGAGTATGGAATGCTTTATGAAAAGTACAACAGACCCAAGAATTGCATGATACTGCAAGTTCTACAGCTTTGCATGACACCCGTTCTGGTAACCAAATAAGAGGTTGTGATTTACAATCAGTTAATATACAAGTGGTTTGTTTCGCTGTATGTTTATCTATCTGTTTTGCTCATAAATGTCTTTTCTTCTTGGCTGCGAAGCAAATGGAACATTGATAACCATCCCTACGTCAAAAATAAACATTGCAAGTCTGAAATAGCAGTACCACTTAGATAACAAGACCTCAAACTGAGATAGTGCTCAATCAGCTTTTTTCCATTTTCTTTTCTCCCGCAATACACAATTATACACCTTCTCGACTAAACAATATATAACAAAACATCTCCTTACAGTGAAAACGTATATATTATTGTAAAAATGTGCATCATCAAAATGCTTGAAGGATTGAAGGATTTCAAAAATAAAAGATAGGAAATATTGGTTGTATGGGTTTGAGGCTTTTTGCTTGATTATTTCTTTTGCCATGTAGGTATATTATATATATATATATATATATATATATATATATATTAGAGAGTTTCCTATTATCGATGCTTAACAGCCAATATATGTTCAAAACAGTGATCAATTTATAAGGCCAGAGTTATACGATTCCATAATAAAATAATGGAAAATAAAAATAATTATTTTTATTATATTCTGCTGACAGTGTTCTAGATTATAGAAAATTATAATAATACATGAAGGAACAAGTCATTTAAACCTTCAATGGACCTGAACAAAGACTGACAGGTAATGGTTTTAAAGAAAATTTGATTACTTACTTTTAAATATATAGAATAAAAGTATAATGTATAATAATTACTGCTACTGACAAGCAGTACTTTGAAAATAATTGTGCATTCAAATCTGAACAATTTATATGCACTGGTGTTTATAACAATTGTTGACAATTATTTTTATTTTCCATTCACAATCTCCAATTTTTTTAATTTTTATATTTGACCCGACCGACTGGCTAATATATCAAATTGTATTTATTAATATTTTCGATTGTCCGAGCCAAAATTATCATAGAAAAATCTGTAAACCAGGGAATCAAATAACTATGGCCTAATGGTTTAACAGATGACTATGACAAATATTGTCTTGTTCATGAATAAAAACATTGCAAATTTGCACTTTGCATGTCTGTACAGGTAAGTAAAATATACACACATCCAAAGGACTTTCAACTTCTTATGAAATATCAATGTACTTTTCCTTGAAGGAAATATTAAAAATAGCCACCATGGTTGTTAAAATATCTTTTTACATGCATCTATCTTCCAATTTCCAAGTCAAATCAAGTTTTATCCCCCTGTCTCACAATAACCGTGCATTAACCATAACATTACGAAAATAACATTGTCACAAACCCTTTCCAAATGTCAAAGCAAAAGTCTCAGGGCAATATTAGCAACATTGCAAAGATATTCTTTTTTTCTCCTTCTTAAGGATAATTTTATACAGTACTATCACAGCACTGTGTCAATGGCAGATTTTTCTACAGCATGGTATACACCATGGTCCCAACATGCTATACCACGGTCCCAACATGCTATACCATGGTCCCAAGTTGTTCTTTGAACCGGGATCAGAAGCCATAAATCAAGCAGATTCCTGGTAATATGCCAGTCTCCACTGTCGCTTTCTGTAGGTCCCCACTGTCGCATACTAGTGTGTTAGCCCACACACAGCAACGTTCTGAGTCTGGTGCCAGGCCTGGGGCAGTTTATGACTTCATTATGAGAATATCCAGATCTTGCCACTAATTTAATAAATCAGGCAGTAGTCTGAAGGATAAGCCGCTCCAGGTTTAACTAAACCAAATCACCTAGTAACGACTTAGTCGTGACATCATCTTGGCATAGGTCAGTCATTAACATGGTTATTGTGCAATTAATTAGGGTGAGGGGGGTATAATTTTTAAATATGAAAAAAACAAATCAGGGGGGAAAAGCGGTTCAGTCTATATTTAGAACAAAAAAACTATTGTTATTTTCGAAAATAATATAAAATCATCATCATTTTTTTTTTTTTAGATTTCTTTTAATATTTCCCTCTAGTTAGTAATATCATGTAGAAAAATATACAAATATATATTGCACTCCCAAACTCCTATGTTATGTGATAAGTAATTTTAGCGACTTAAGTTTGTTTCGAGAAATCAGGCACTGGCCCAATACACTGACCAACACTGGAAACAACTTGATTCTAAATACTATTTCCACGTAGATCAAGGAATGGTCTGTTCTTGTTATGATGTTTTAAAATGTCATTCCTTGCCCACAATTACATTGTAACGTTGATCTATGAATGTCAGTATTGTTAATACAACAGGATACAGCTCATAACTGGATTTGAATGAGTTTCAGTTTTATTTACATGACTCGCGTTAAATCCGATGATGTAATTAAGACATTGTTTCTAAATGTGATGGAAACTTTGACAGAAACATTACCATGGATAGCTTCAGACAAAATGGTGTCAAAAATCTTCCATAGTTCATGCATTGAAGGACATTTGCCATTAAATATAAAAGTGCATTGATTCTTGCTATGTCAATGAATTCTTAATAATCTTCAACCAGTAGTTCATATTGACAGCCATTGATAGAATACTACTACAAACTCCATGTAAAAGAAATACATGGAAAAGAAATCATCAAACAAAAAGCCTCAAAACCATATAACCAATATATCCTATCTTACTGCTTCAAACAAATACGATTTTATAGATTTATCATTAACATGGCAACATGAAAAGTATTCCGTCAATCATCTTGTCACCACATAATTAGCTAAATTACTATAAAAATACCCCAATCCATATTTCCATTTTGCCTTGCTAACTATCCTGAAATATACATCACTGGGGACATTTACATGTTTAAAAAAAAAAGGATCTGTACAACGTGACACCAACATATTGATTTTGCAACACACTGATGAACAGTAATAAAGTCCATTCTACGCCACAAGCACAAAGCCTCTGCAGTATCTTTCTGTGTCACCACGATGGCACACCACGCGGTCCGCTCCTAAGCATGCTTCAATCTACACAGCAACAACCAGGAGACCTCACATTCGTACCATTCAATACACGACAGAAGTAATAAGCTCACCTGTCAATTACAACCAGAACCTGAAGACTTGTCGTGCAGTGACAAACTCATGCATGTCATTCCAGCAGAACCACGCAGACTTATTAATCAACAGACTTCCTTGACACTGGATGACTGATGATATGGTACCAAATCTGATGGTGCTTGTACACACACACACACGTATCCCTCCTCCTCCCTCTCTCTAGACCATTGGTGCTAACTGTACAGGACTATTGTGTCGTGCGGTATGTCCAAAACACTGTCAATATGATCTGCTTGTGATAACCGACTCACTGAGGATGATAAAAATAGAATTCTTCTGAAAATAGCCTGCAAAGGCCAATAGGCATCAAGTGGAGACTTGAGACTCTCCGGGTAATGTTCTTTCCTTATAAACTGTATGCTGCTATTTCTGTGTATCCATACTTAAAGGCACCATCTCTTAATTGTTTACATCATATATTGTGTAATATTAAAATGTCATTTTTCTATATTTAGTAAGAACATGAAAAACTCATTATGTCGATTAATAAACACACATGCACAAAATGAAATGATATTTTAAATTTGTAGGCGACACAATGTATCCATACATTTGATACTAAATCAACCGATTCCTCTATATCTATTTAACAAATAGCTGATCTACATTGTTGTGAGGGAAAATTATTTCAATCTGTTCCTCACCATCTTGGTGATCTGTCCATGGTGGAATGAGAGAGCCTGTAGCAACTACATAATACAAATATAATCCATAAGCAGTGACTGTACCCACACACTATACTAATAATAACAATAATAATGTGAACACTTATATTTCGCCAAATCCACGCTCGAAAGTGAGCTCACAGTACTACATTTGTCATCATCACACATGCGACATCATCAGTACATGTGAAACTCTCAGGGTTTTAATGTACTGCCTACTCTGTTTAGAAGCATTCCTAGATGTGTTTGACACATTCCACCACAGGTAAATTTTGTTTGAAACTTTGTTGTTTATGTAGCCATGTGGATGGTGTCAACATCTGTAGCATTGCAAACAGACATTAAGACCAGCCATGTTTCTCAACAGACTGTGCCAGACAGGCTGGCCTGATCAGTAAATAAACACGCTTCTCCAACTCATTACCTTCATATATTCAATGAAATTAGTCCATACAATTGTTTTCTATTTCTAGAAAACATACTTTTCTATGTATAGAAAGCAGACTATGTCAGACAGGCTGTCCCATTCGGCATTTAACCACCAATTACCTTCATATATTCAACAAAATTAGTTGAAACATTTTCAAAGATGTTAGAGAACACTTTCATTATAGTGAGTGAGTGATTATGGAGTTTAACATCGTTGTGGAAATCTTTCACCCATTTGCGACCAACTTTCATTATAGATCAAAAGTAGTTTCCATTTCTTTCAATTGGGGTTTAGAGCCCCTTTCAATATTCGTTCACATATCTTTTTTTATTAATTGGGACCCGCAACATCCGTAGCACTGAACGTTGCAGTAAACCTGCGAGCACCAGTTGGCACTGACAGACCAAGAATGATAACTGCATTGCCACAGTACAGACAGCGCATCTTATCAATATCGCATCAAAAAAGTAATTTCTGCAAACGTTGATGCCAAGCTCCCAGGACAGGATTTGAACCTGGGGCTTTTGGCTCCGAAGTCCAAACATTCTAACATTGTTTTCTATAAATAGGGGCGGGCGATAGCACAGACTATTAAGAATACTTTCATTGTATATATAAAAAGTAGTTTGAGAGGTTGTATAATGTGCATGTAAAACAGTTCAATTCAAACAATTATTCAAACAATTCATCAGACTTTCACTTTAATATTAATTATTGAAGTTGTCACCTATGGGTGAAATATTCCCGCTGCGACATAAAGCAACAATTCATTCATTCTTTAATTCACTGCTGAAAATGTAGTTCCTTTGAATACTGTTTCTATAACTGCCAATTAACAGGTTTCAAGCAGAAACTGTTGATACATGAGGTCCAGTATAAGCATCTGGAATCATGAAGAATACCCAATGAAATCCTACCCAAAATAAAAAATACTTCTATGTAGACGTGCAAGAAATCAGCCAAGCTACAATTTCTTGGCAAGAAAAGAAGAACCAAGTTCATCTTTAGCTGAGCATCCCCCAACAAAGCAATCATTCTTTCAGCTACAGTGTAATTTGATGAAGGGTTCTCAATTCTATTGGACCGATGCTACCTCTGCCAAGGTTGAACCTGTTACAATAATCTCTGAAAAAAATAGAACAAGGTAAACACATCGAGAATAATCCACTCTTTTGTAATCTGGTAATTGCAACCATGCCAAGGAAATGGTATATAAATAGATGTTAGAACAAACCTAGGCTTATGTATAATTTGACATCTCACTTGAAGACAGTAGTGTAAAGCAGCCTTTATATGTGAGAAAAAAAGCAGGAACAACTTGACTTATAATGATATAAATATATATACATTTCGAGACAAATCAATGTGGGTAGAATTGCAAAAAGAAATACAAAATGAACATTCCAATCATGCCTGATACTGCTAAAACAGTAATATTCCTCATTGGGTTATAATTCCTACGCAAAAATCAATTTATATTCTTCCAGGAATGAGAAAATATTCCTAGATTTTAAAACTTAATGCATTATATTTCATACCAAATGTATATTAATGGTGCAAGTTTCCAGTATTTAGAAAACACAAAGAACACCAGTCTCAAGATGTGGAAAATCATTACATTTTTAAAATACAATTCTGAAGTTACCTTGCAAGTAGATATAAACAGGCGTGTCTATAATAGTTTCAGATTTATTTTTTCTGAACTGAATGATTGATCACTCTTTGTGAATGACTAGCACATTTCTGTTTTTACAAGCTCAAAATAGACCTGGTTTAACTTTTTATCATTGAAAACATTCTAAAACTGCCCCATCTATCATGGACTATGGACTATACTGTGCTATACACCATGTATTCTCATAATGTACTAAATATTCTCATATCCATAACAAATGAAAACTATTTCATAATTGTATTCTCTGCATTCCAGCCAAATACTGTCATTTGTTACGGTAATTTTATGCTCTTGTATTACAACAATTTGTTGGGCCGATGCCAAACTCCAGCCCAAAACATACATATCATTTGCAGGCAATATTGGCAATATAATAAACAATACCTGCCATTTTTTTATGACAATGATCTCACAACTGGATCACAAGCATAAATGCAAGAAAATATCTAAAAAATATATATTGAATATTATCAAACTTTTAAACCATTCACCTGCAGTATTCAATCCAGGAACCAGTTGAAGAATGAGAGTGTTGTCTAAATACTGTATTCTGAATCTAATCTGAGGTGATCTAAAACAGCTGCAAAGTCACAAAATGCTTCATCTGGAAAGGAATAATTACAAACAGTTGCACATATCTTTTTAATCATTATACAAAACTCTACTCTCTACTTTGGTGTGGTTAGGTGCAAAAGTGTTAAAAGGTTCTACATGTTAACATGGTATAAGAGATAAACAGTTTCCATGGTAATTACTTTCACTTTCATTTTCAACATTTTGTCATACATGTATTAACTTACATTTATATATTAACATAATTTTCCTTACTTGTTGTCTATTTTAACCTCAATTCTATCTGAATGAAAGGCAATCCTGTTTGTTAAAAGAATTCACCAAATTCCTGTGATGGGCTAAATCCAGAAATCTGCCAAGTGCTTCTCGACTACAAGTGGATAGCAACATTACAGTATTGGAGTATAATTGCACAGTTGAAGAAGACCATCATTCTGAACATACCCAATAAACGAAATCAGAATGTATCTTTGGACAGGCCAAAGACCATCAAGATTCCATATTGATTTTTCACATCAAAGAAACTGAACACCAATAAACCGCGATGATAAGCGGATTGTTGTACGCTACAAGAAAACATCAAAGAGTGATCCTGGTGACGAGAGATGGATAAGGTATGCACAGGTATATTTAGATGTTCATGTTAATTGTGAAATCAATAACAGTTCCAATCGAGTTAAGGCAGAGGTGGGAAGTGGAGCACTTTATCTACTCTCTCTAACATGACAAAATTATTTAACATTTGCCAACAAAATGATAACAACATGAGCAATAAAATGATAAATTGTCAAAACTGCCAAAAAAACTATCAAAAACCAACAACATGGCAACCATGACCACAATCTTATCGAAAACCAATAACTTGGCAAGAACAATGGTCACAAACCTCCAACACTACCAACAAGAGTCAACTATATTGTCAACAGGATGTCAACAGGATGCACATGGCCAACTAAATTGCCAACAATACAATATGCCAATAATATTTCTGACAACATGGCCAGCACCTATAAAAGCCGAAGACAGAGGGAACATGTATGTAACTTGCCACTGGCACTATTCAGGGCTCGACAGTAAGGATTGTCCGCCTACACAGGACACGTATTATCCACAGACAAGTGAAACAGCCCAGATTAACAAGCCCTTTACCTACAGGGCAAGTAGTTTCATGCCCAACAATAGACAGGGACAGGTGCCTCTCAAAAAGTTAATGTAGAGTCCTGTAGTATTGTAGTCATTCAATCAATTGTTTGTTTACATATTTTTACATGAAAGTGTGTACATTTGATTGGTATATTGGGTAACCACCTACATTTTCCGCATATCCCACTGGTTTTCAATATTTTCATATTTAATTAGTTTTTAATATATATAGTTACATAGCTTTATTGGTACCAGTTGTCGTGAAAGGTTATTTTGACCATGTTCAATGATTAGAGTTAGCTCCCTTAGTCTATTAGACTATAGAAAATTGAGATACTACAGTACATTACCAACTGATTATTCGTGTTTTACCGGAAATGTAACTGCAATGGAATTTTATCTATCCTACATCAGTGAAAATATATCTGGAGGTACAAAAGCAATTATTTGTATGCTAACTGCATGTGTTTTGGCATTTTAACTCCAATTCGCTTTGTATGCCATTAATCCCTATGCGACTTTAAAAATATCGTAAAATACACTTGTTTTAAAGTGAAATCTTGAAATGTAGTGTTATACCTCTTCTAGGGTTAACAAATTCGGCTGAGAATTGATCGCCAGAAGCTGTTATTGCGTTAAAAGTCAACAGCCGATGAAGTTGACTGGAACCAGTGTAAAAAAAATAATCAATGTATTCTGCCACCCATCTCGCAATTTCTCTTCTAACACTTGAACATGGCAGCTTTGATTTTACACTCCCCTGGGAGTTGAGAAGTGCAAATCAGTGCACAAACTGATCCAATGCCTGAGGGTAATAATACTATGATCTGTGTAAGATTAGCATACAACAAACATAAACTAATGTGCAAGAAAATGAATGGTGCTGATGAAAAGGTTAAAGTGTCTTCATAACAAATTGGACCATTTCCAGAAATAACTCGATATATTTCTGTACAAATTTCTATAAATCATGTACCTACTTCTATCTATACACATTCCCCTTGTTCATTCTGTCATACACAAGATACAACACTCATCAAATAGTAATAGGTTAAATAGACAAAATGTGATTCAGTGATCTACAAAGTGATAATTTTGGAATTGGTCTGGTACACAGATTTCCTAACACTGTACCAAATTTGAATAACCTGCATTAACTATTTTTTGAGTAACGGCACCAAACAGGGATTCGTAACATTACCTGCCCAACTGTATCTACTTACATGCCCATCTATCTATACATGTTCCCCATGCTTGTTCTGTCTTGCACAAGGTACAACCAACACTCATCGGATCTTGTTAGGATTCATGCAAGTATTAATAATACTGTGATTGATCCCAGAACTAACTGTTGTCATATGCTAATTGACAAACAATGTGTCAATACAATTAATCAGCCCTGAAATTGACATTTCCATACATTCCTGGCAGGCATAGACAAGATTTTACTATCTGTTATAAGTGGATTGATTTACCATTAAATCGAAATGGAATATATAACCTACTTTTCCTTGTATCATGTACCAGTCTGACCTACAGTCTGACATGTTAGTTAAGTCGGCTATCATCTACTGCATTCTGTTACATCAGTTGTTCTATTTGGGAGAATTCTCAATACATGTGTGTATTTGAACATTTGTACTCTTGGTTTCTGACAAATGAAATAAATAGTGCAGTATATTATAAATGGTTATATTAACATGGTTTTTTTTTCTCTCTTAATATTTCCAGAAGTATATTGGGTACAGAAGTATCATGGCCTTTTTCTAATAATAATAATAATAATAATAATAATAATAATACTTAAGAGGCAATTGGCCTGTTAACATGGATATTGAACAAAATTGAAAAATCAGCATTCAATCAAATTGTTCAATATTTTATTGTAATTTTTTGGTTTAATTGGGGTTTAGTCGCTTTCAAGATTCTTTCACTTATATCACGACATGTCAGTTTAGGGCAGGAGGAAACCCGCAACATTCGTAGCCCTGAATGTTGCAGTAAACCTGAGAGCACCGGCTGGTACTGACAAGACCAAGGATGACAATTGCATTGCCACTCTAAAGACATCGCATCCTATCAATATCGCGTCAGAAAGGCAACTTTCGCAAATATTGATGCCGGGCTCCCGGGGCGGGATTTGTTCAATATAGAATATCCAATGTTCCATTAACAAAAAAACTTGTCAGATGACAAATTGATCTGCATATTTCATAAAATTGCGACAAATATGAAGGTATAGATGTATTGCTATAGCCATATTGAATGTCATCTCACCTGGGCTGGATGCGAACATCTGACACAATTACAAGCAGAATTTTGACAGATATTCAATTACTCCAATTGAGAACAATTTGATCTGCAGAATATGCCACAGTTGCCATGGATAACAAATCATCAATGTTACCAGTAAAAAAAATATTTTTAATATGCTTCCTATGATGACAAGTTCTGAAATACAGTGTTTGTTTAACTGTATACACAAACAGATGCAAGGGAATCGGAAAATTGTCAAATCGTTACTATGCACTATTATGATGCTGCCAAGTGCTTCTCGACCACCTGCCCTTGGCTCCCTCCTGTAGTCCCACGATCTACCACCCGCACTTGGCTCCCTCCCGAATTCCAACGTTCTACCACCCGCCCTTGGCTCTCTTATACGGAACCGCGGAACTCTAAAGGTGGACACACGAGTTGATCGGTTGTAACGATGCGTCGAATTGCACCATGTCAGCGTACATGCGATGCGAATCACAACGACCGAGACCACATGACTAGAACAAGGTCTACTCGTACAACCAATCTAACCAGACTCGTCATACAACCAATCGACCCATATGAGCGAGCCTTAAGAGTAACCTTACTCCCTCCTTGGCCACACACGTCGCCAAAAGAGCCAATTAGGCCCACTGGTGAAAACATTTAACTACAATCAACTACCATTGATCTTCTGTTGATGACAGCAGTGTTGGCCACAAATGTCATATTTAGAACTGTCACGTGTAGATGAATACATTTGACAGATAGGCCGCCTTCAAGTGTGTAATTTCCTGCTGGCATACCAATCAGTTAGTTGTCTTGTTAGGTCATGATCCACATGCAAGACCTGTTTGTCCATGAGCAGAGGTTTTGAGCCGTTCATCCACAATATGTCAGTGTCCATGGTGTGTTGAGAACAGTGATTAGGAGAAGCACAGAAATCTCCTATAGCTAATTTCACCAATAGTATTCAGTGTCATTAAAAAACTTACAATCACTCAGTTTCAATGATCCTTTGTTTCTTTTTAAACATTTTTTTTTAATACTAAATTTGAAGACATATACAAACCATAAGTAACTTTCCATGTACATCACTGCTGTTTTACTTTTTAAAAACTCCAAACTTTTCATTGATGCATTCCATGAAATTCAAGTATTTCTCCGTGAATATCCAATACTTAAAAATCTGACATTGTCTAAACAACACTACAGGGTGACACCAGCTGGTTCCTTCTATTGAACCAATTTGTCAACTTTCGAAATTATTCAAATTTGATTACAGAATTTGGTTGTATGCAAATTTGAGTCCCAGCGGTCAGGTACTGCTTCACAAGTCTTGGCTCGGTCCTTCCGACCATTCCAGAGAGAGGGCCACAAAGGTTCACGGCAACTCATCAAAGACACGTGATCCCGGAATCTCTCTGACCCTTTTGGGACCCTATGAACTAAAAATACTGACCTATGGTTCCAGAGAGGGCAACAAAGGTTCACAGCAACCCAACAAAGACACGTGATCCCAGAATCTCTCTGTCCCTTTTGGGACCACATGAATTAAAAATACCGACCTATGATCCTGTTAAATCTTGAAAACAGAAGCTACACGAAAGTAGTGAATGATACTAAATACCAAGGCCATGGCTAATAGTCTATTAGCTAAAGTACAGGCATACCATGGTTAAGACTGTATGGAAATGCTGAATGACCAGTTCTCTGATACCAGTCTCAGCTTATCTGGAGTCTCTTACAGATAAAATGTTACTTCCGTGTTATACAGCAACTCACACGCTTGGCTAGATCATATCCGTCTCACAAACATGAAGAATGCAATTAGAAATCCTGATAGAATGCGCTCATTAAATGTTGGTAATATAGTACCAAGGTTGAGCCAAGTCTTGCTTAGAAAATGTGGTACTTTTGTTAACTGATTAAGAACCCTAGTGATTGATGAAAACCCTGGCGACACCTAATGACTTCAGATACAGGTGACTGTATAGAGTAGAGCCTTGCTATTCCGTACAAGCTGCCAATTCTGTAAACGTCTGGATAAACGAGTATTCTGCTTTTCCCTATTAGATTTTGCTTGACATTTACTTCCCTTTCACTGTTAAAAAGAACAATACAGGTGATAATCATACAGGTTGACCCAAGACGGTCATATATTAATAGTTACACGATGATTCGTGGCTATTTCTAACACCAAAAAACATTCTGCATAGGCGAACTATATATTTCATTTATAGCTATGTGTATGGAATACAACGGTGTCTGTGCGGAATTATCACTCATCATCTTATTATTTTTTTAAATGATATCTATTAAATAAGAATAATTTCATGTTTTATTCACTATATTACGGTAAATGAATAATCCTATAATGCATTGCGTGACCTGTCAATGCTGTCAGACATTACCCGAGACATCAAGCAAGCAAAGGTGTACGGAAATGCAAGGCTCGACTCTAATGTGTCACATATAGGTGTCATCTCCTGTTTCATCTACTGTGTTATTGTGGAGGGACCGTCTCAAAGGCTTTATTGACATTTCTTTCTTTCTGGCCATGTGAAAACTTATCATATTCTGAAATTGATATTTGGAAACATATCAGTTATATATTGAGGGGATAATATATTGCTTAATTGAATGTGTCTACAGAGAAAAGTGACTATGCTAATGTTGTTGACAACCCAGTAAATAATCATTCATAAAATAGAAGAAAAAAGATCACATGACATTTCAAGGATATGATTGGAGAAAGGTTTGGCTACATTGTACTACATTCTTTTTTCTTCAATTTAACGCCCGAGTAGACTGCATGGACATTTAGAGCAACCAATTATGGATGTTTCAATACTAAAATATATTCTTTAAAAAATATATATAATTATTCTTTTCAATAAAATACATTTATCACAAATACTAAAATATATTCTTTAAAAATTATATATAATTATTCTTTTCAATAAAATACATTTATCACATTTCCCTAAACGTTAATGGCAATTTTTTAATCAAAATATCTATTTATTGGTAACACGTTACTTCTCTTGTAACGTCCGCATTCAAGAAAGAATAAAGCATTCACATATACTAAGCGACAAAGGAAACGCAAAATAATTCAATTATCATGTACATATTTACCCAAGTAAAATTAATATTGTTTGATATAAATTGATAAATAAATATCCTTGTTTTACGTTTCTGTTAGATTAAATTCACAATTATGCAATATTTTAACGTTCTTTTGTTTATTTGAAATCACTTTTTTTTTAAACCATTTGTAAGTGTTTGGTGCATTGCCAACATTTCGGACAATTACCAATTGTATTTTTTCTTGTAGCCTGGTGATGACATAGGATAGAACAGTTCGAATTTTGTTGGTAACTGCTAAATTACACGATTTATTAAAATGACGGGTATAAGTACAGATTAGGATTAGAACATAAGGATGCACTGAAGTAGACTGGAACGTCCCAGGAGTTGCATAGCACCTTGGGGTATACGGGTCTATCAATAACAGGCCCCTTCGGCTTCACCAGCAAGAAAACGTCATCACATATCGACCACGAACCCGATGACAGAGGGTAACAAGATACAAACCGGATATGTACACTGTGACGTCACATTTTCGTAAGCATTTCTTATCAGCATCAGCATTTAGTGCTGATACAAATCCAATTGAGCACCATTTAGAGAAAATTGAACTCAGGATAGATCAATGTCATGTGCTGCCATTAACGTTTCAGGAACCTCGCAATACCGTCATTTATGCATATGACACTATCCCTACAGCCTTCATATGGAACCCGTTTTTGTTTATTAGAACGACAATGTTCCGCAGTGATCAAATTCAACAGTAACCAAACACGTTACTAGCTTTACCTATCCATTCATTAACGAATTGTAATTAATCGTTGCCAGAAAACCATGTTTGTTAATTGATATAATAAACTTCATCTACTGACGTATTCATAGTCACAATTAATTATTTATGGACCATAATATCACCTGAGAAATATCTGTTTTAAAGTGTGCAGAGTCTATGATGATATGCACACTTTGTTTCTTTTGTTGCTTAGTATATTAGAAATAACATTTTGGGGCTTCGATATCAGATTTGTGTCAACTACTGATATACATCATGATCACAGGAAGATTTCTAATGAGCACCCACTTGTACTCTCATTTTTGCTTATACATCTTGACTGTACATTGACCTTGCTGTGTCCCTTAACTCTGCAAATAACACAGAAAGAACCTGATCAAAATAATTTAGCTCATTTCTCTCAAGTTTCTGCATATATTGATGTTAAACTCTACACAGATGCGGAAGATGGTAGTCCATGCCTACATGCACCATTTTTTTCATCAGGCAGTAGAATTACCAAAATTATCAGCACCATACCACCTATTATAAGCTGTGTAGTTAACCTTCTCCCTGCTGGATTAAGCACAGGCAGTGCTTTTGAGGGCATCTCTGGTTGCCTTCAGCATGGAGAGGGTTAACTGGTATTTTCCCCGACAGAAGTCTGCATTTCAGACAAACTTGACAGAGGAAACCAAGATAATGGTACGTGTAAACCCTGATGTTAAATAGTCCTCCAAAATAGCGTGTGGCAGTGATTTGCAGTGACAATAGTGATTTGTGGGGACAGTTGGTGGGTGAAGATAGGCATGTTCCACAGAAGAACTGCCAAATTACCCTGTCTGTCTCCAGAACTGACACTGACCCTTGATCGTTGATGGTCAAATGGCTCAAAGTTAGCTGACCCCCTCTGGTAATTGGAAGCAGCTGTTTTCCTCGTAAAATGACATCAAAACAATACATTAACACTAATTTTCTGGTAGCCAATTTTGCATGAACACAATATGGAATATTCCTGTTTAACCCTTTTATCCATCTCCCTGCTGAATTGATCACAATAACCTCAATAGGGCATCTCTTGTTGCCTCTACCTGTGAGAGGGTTAAATGTATTTTAAGGTAAAGTGTATCACATTTTTCTGTTATGCCCTCTACCCTTTGCTTCTATTGCTTAACCCTTTGACAATAATATATATTTTTTTAGGATGTCTATCACATTTTTTTATGCCATCTACCCTTTGCTGAACCCTATAACCAGCATCATGCGACCAACTATATTTTCGAGTTAGATAAGTACACCAGGTTTTCTTCCCATCCCTTTTGCCATGTATGGTGGCTTCATCACATCATGGCAGCCTGCATGTATTCAGTGCACATCACTGCCAAAGTATGAGTGATGAACTCGGCTCGTACTTGCCTATTATCATGTACTAAATGGATGACAGTGTTATTTCTGCCAGTATCATTAAGTGTCTGGGAAAAGGTGGAAATGTGTACAAATGGTCATTAAACACCCAGAAATCATTACCAGAAGCCATTATAACCCACATGCATAAAAACATCGGGGAACAAAACACTTTCATTGTCGTCACAACCAGCTATCAAAATTATTTCTGCTGGATGACTAATTCGATGGTGTGATAATCCAGTCATATGTTAACATGGCGTGTCATTCATGTATAATTAATTGAACCACATTCATTGACAATAATATAAACAATACAATTGATGAAATGACACTGAAATACTGTAACGTGCACCTTTGCATTTTACTGTATAATTGTTAAATTTGTATTTTTTAAACGAATAAGAAAAATGTAATTTCGAGCCACTTTCAAGATTCTTATCAGGGCCTGTCATCAGTTTAGGGTTAAGACGAAACCCACAACATCAGCTGTTAATATTTGTGAAATGGAGTCACATAGTCACAATAAAGGTTGGATTTGGGACACATCTATGGCATTGGTATGCATAATGAGTTTTTATCATGGGTATTATGGAGTATAAAACTAAAAACTCATGTGCTCTTGATTATAATTTGAAATTGATTTTTAGTATATATATATACTAAATATACCGGTATATATTTTATTTTTATTGTAACATATACATTGCCTAGGCTTACACTTTGTGTAATATTTTTAAATGTGTAATATTTTAAAATGTAAAATGGTAAAATAAAGCCATACATATCCATTCTTGGTACCACAGATGCTGGACATTAAAAAGGTAATTTCAATTAAAATACTTACTTTAGATTCCTCTGGGCGGTTAATATGGATAAAAACAAATCCCTGATTTAATTAATTTCTCCCAACTGCTATAAAGAAACAATGGTATAAAGTATTACCATTCTAAATAAACAATGGCAGTTATGACATCACCATTTCAAATACAAGATATACCAATTTTCCAGGTACTAGTAAACAATATTGGAAATGTTTACTTTCATAATCGCATATCCTGAAATGAATTGTCCCACATATCCTAAATTGAATAGTTCCCTTCATGCAGGAAACTATGACTCAGATGATACAATATACTATTGTCATTGCAATATGTCATTTCCTATACCTTAGCTTAACACACTGACACTGAAAATAAAATGCTATAGAAAGTACGACTGCTCCATTTCCAACATAACTGTGCACAGTGTGCATTTAGTATTGTATGAATTTGAATAGGGGAAAACAGAACAAAACAGACATACAATATTTGAAAGGCCTATATCTAGATTAAGAGATTGAATATTTCAATAATACATGTATACAAACCTCTTGCATTGCCAGTTTAAAGGCATACAATCTCAGATTTTAATGTTTGTTTTGGACTAGTTCTTAGATACAACTGCAAAGTGCTTTCACTTGACATATATAAAATCATGTTTGTACATCCAAAAACCTTTTCACAGCTGTATGGAAGACAAAGGTCCACTGTAACCTCCGATATAGAACTTTGCTTGAATCACCAGAATAAACTTCCGGTAACAACCTGGCTATGGTTGTAATCTTTTTTTGCTTATTAAATAATTAATTAATGCAATAAGGACACATAACTCAAAATGGTACGACTCAGTATAAAGGGGAAACAGTTAAATTTGCTTTTTCATTTTCATTTGGTGACAATGCATTTTTTTGTATTTATCATGTTTATTGTCCATAAAATATGAAAATATTGAAAACCAGTAGGACATGCAGAAAATGTTGGCCAATAATATACTTGTGTAGACAAATCAAATATACGAACTTTCAGGTAAAAATATGTTTGAACATGGAATATGCCTTTAAAGACTTGCCAATTTTGACATGATTTATTTTTTATCTTGAAAATAGACGAATAAGAAATGTTGGTATTTATTGTATAGTTAAAGATACTTAAACCAACAACCCATCAGACATTGCACATCACTGGCAGGAATACTGATAACTGTATTTTTGCCATATCCACAAATTAAAAGGTCCTCGGAGAGAAAATAATCCAATGTTAATAAATCTTGTTCAATCTAGGAACTGACAGGTGACAATATCAGGGAATCCAATACATTAAGTGTCAGAAATGTGACATTATTTCCTGATTACTAACAATGATTTATTATGAAAACAGAAATGGGATCAACAATATTTTGCGCAATTTTAAAAGTAGAAAGAGATCAATTTTATAGATCGAATTATAGGAAAAAGCATAGTAAGCAAACTTTTATTTCATTCCATAGTTGTTGTAAGTAAACAATGTAAGTATAATACAAATCAATTTGGCATTGTGCCAATATTGCTTGGATAATCAGCAAAGTATAGCACTAAGTGAAAACTGTAGTCAACCTAGATCAGAACAATCATGTGTTGTCCCACAGATCTCGGACAAATATCAATATTATTTATTATAAGCACTGAGCGATGATAAATCCATACCCTTCATCATTTTGTGATCTGAAAGTTCATGCATATATCCTTCGACTCTAAATTTCAGACAATAAACCGCTGGTGTCCTATGAACAATTTTATCGTATCCTTTAAGAGGCCATAGCTTTCTCGTAGTGATAAACTATATAGACTGATCTATTGAGCACTATGGTCTCTTAGTAGATTATGAAAGCTTCGTGAAGGTGTGGCCTGTACAGTGAATTATTATGGCATTTGCTGTTTAATCTGATCGAATACCAGTATTGAATTTTTCCAGAAGTACAACAACTTCAGTTAGGAGAGTTTACCTAAGTAATGACATTTGAGTCATTATTTTTCATTGTGCCATAAGGTAGTAGGTCATGAAGCAAAATAAAATACAATACACTAAAACTACACACACACACACACAAACACATGATACGGGACACCGACTTCAACTGCATTGATGAGAACATCACTTCCACACAGCAATTCATTAATTATATATCTATATTTATCACTACTCACATTACATGCATTTTGAGCATGCCTACACAAGTGCTAACATAGATGAGATCTGTTACTACATGCACTATCAATTCTATTGGTGAGATTATCAATTCTATCCTTGAGATTAACGAGTCTCATAGGATTTGAGTCGGATCAACAAAACAATGAAACAGCTCCAATATCACAGAGATCCGCACAAAATAAATAGATGCGTTACTACCAACACCACCACATTGAAAATGTCAACCCAAATACAATCACATTACACAAAAGCAATATTTTGTCACATGAATAATGTATTATTTGATAAATGTAGGCAAGTCATGAGAGGTTAATATGCCACCTGTAAAGGACAAATAAAACAAAACTCTGAAATAAATAAATATGACAATAATACTACAAGGGGACTAGGTTGAACACATCATAATAATGATAAGCACGATATTAGATCATTCATTCATTTTCAAAAATCTAAAACTATTTGGAACCAAATTTTTATTTTGTATTTAATTGGGTTTTAGAGTCGCTTTCAAGATTCTTTTATTTATATCACGACTTGTCAGTTTAGGGCAGGAGGAAACCTGCAACATCTGTAGTGCTGAATGTTGCAGTAAACCTGCGAG
>JAUTBT010007442.1:0-45409 GCA_032361225.1 Lepetodrilus schrolli
TTGCGGGTTTCCTCCTGCCCTAAACTGACAAGTCGTGATATAAGTGAAATAATCTTGAAAGCGACTTAAAACCCCAAACAAAACCCCCCAAAAAATTAAATGCATTTATAGAACTACTGAGTGCTTTCCCAGCCAGAGATTCAACATGACGGAGCGGATCCTGAAGCACTTCAGCGACGTGTCACACTGTCCAATCTGCAAGGAGGTCTTCACACAGCCCAAGGTCATACTGTGCGGACACACGTTCTGTCTGTCATGTCTGGAAACCATGCAGATAAAACGATGCGTCGCCGTGGACAGGAAACTGGAGTGCCCCTTGTGCAAGAAAATTTCAAAAATCCCGAAAGGCGGAATAAGCCAGTTTACAATGAACGTCATGGCTCTGCAGGTGGGATATTATTATTATTATTATTATTATTTTAATTTGGGTTTAGAACCGCTTTCAAGGTTTTTTCACTTATATATCACGGCTTGTCAGATTATAGCAGGAGGAAACCCGCAACATCTGTAGCACTGAATGTTGCAGAAAACCTGCGAGCACCGGCTGGTACTGACAGACCAAGGATGATATCCGCATGGTACAATATCGCGTCAGAAAGGTAACTGCATGTGGGATATTATACCAAGTAGATAGATCTTAGTGCAATTTGACCCGGAGCATTTAAAGTGACAAGATTATCTTTGCATGCAATATTAATAAAACAAAAAATCAAATATTTAGATTCTTCTATATAATAATAATATTATTGACTTGTCTAGGGAAGCTATTAAATACATCTACCAAAACAATATATGTGACACTCTATCGCCAATGACAACGGTGCTCTGTGATAAATATAACGGCAATTGTTTTGATCTTCATTTTCCCCGCGGAATTCACACTAGAAATTTATCTAATTGTCAGAATGGTGCACCATTGTTTCAGAGTTTTTTAATTCCCTTATTACCAACCACGGTGGTACAAGAGTACAAATAAATATTACATACATATATGAATTGATTTGGTACTACTAATTCAAGATGGTTAGACATTTTTCTTGGCAAACGCTGACATTACAATTTTCATAAAGTTGGATAAATTCTTAATTTTTTAAGAGATATCTTTCAAATACAATAGTGTTTTTAATACAACTATAGTAATTGCCCTTAGGGTTGTTTAATATCGTTTCTCTTCACTTTTGAATATATTGGTCTTTCATTATTCTTTCGAATATGTGCTGCGAGCCATACTGTAGAGACTGAAATTATGAAAAACAGCAGGAATATCGCATCTGTTGAGTATATTTTCTATGCATGAAAGCCAGGCATTTGGCATATTATTTCGATAAACGTTAAAGTATAAATACGTACATATAGTTTTGATAGTTATATGGATATGGTACAGTATGTTTGTATTTTATGCCAATATGTGATCATACGCGTATACATACTTATATAAAGGCATTCTTCCTAGTTCTCCATATACCATAAAGCTTGGTGTTGAACTCCTAAATCCACAGGCTATTTTTAGAAATTTCAGGTGTACTTTAACAATAAGATCAGAATTTTCATAACCACAGACCTTGGAACTATAAAGTAAAATTGGTGCAACCATAACATCAAATGCCGACAATTAAGTATCAAGTAGGAGGTTAATATTTCTTGCTCTTTTTCAATAAACAAAACATAGCTTTGGAGGAAGAAGCTTCATAGTTAAAAATGAGCTTGCGTTTTTGGGCAGGGCCTCCACCAAATATGACTACTTTAGTTTTGTTAATGTTTACTTTTCGTTTCCATTTTCTACAGTAGAGCGAGAATGCATTCAGTGATTTTGTAAGCGACTCTGGTGAATCCCCCATCAGCATTTAGCAGTAAAAGTAATTGCAAATATAATGAGAAATTGTCGGTATCTATGCTAATTTTGCACCCATTGCATTGTTGGTCAAGTAAATATTGCTCTAGATCATTTACGTATAAACTAAACAACAGGGGGGTAGGTTTTCACCTTGACGGACGCCTGCACAACTGGGGCGAAAAAAGGAGATAAATTATTACACATAATTACGCATGATTTTATGTTCGAATATAGATTTTTGATTAAGGTGAAAAATTGGCCCTTCATACCCTGTTTTAATAGTTTACTCCAAAGACCAACTCTCCATACAATATCAAAAGCTTTTGTTAGAGGGGAACAAATTAAACCACAGTTTTACATTAGAAGTAAAATAATTCTGAAAAAAACCAACTTGTTGAGCATGTATGGCCTATAGTTGTATCAGCATATGTATAATAACCCTGTCTACTACCTTTGACCTATGACATGACTGCCACTTCCGGTAATGCCTGGAATTGTTGACCAAGTGTAATGCATGTAAGTGCGACTCTTGAGCTGGCGTCGTTGGCAATGCTCTACCGCTCTACCGCTCTACTGCTTCGTGGTTGGTCATCTGTAAAGTCTTAACACTGGAGTAGGCTGGGTATCGTACATGGTTGTAACCAAGGGATTGTGATACTTGGGCTAGACATCCAACACTCCGGTGATCATTTCTCTGTCTACTACTGTTAACTTTGGCCTTTCTTATCATGCTCTGTTAGTAAATGTGACAACACGGCAAATTAGTTGAACATCTAATACTATTATCGACATGCGATTATTTTTCTCTGCAGTTTTTCACATATTTTAAAACTTCACATGGAAAATTATATACTCGTGCAAGGTTATTTGGACTGTATTCTGGCTATGTTTTGGGAAAAACAATGTTTCTAACCCGACGCAAATCCATTTTACTTCAAGAAATCAAAGGGCTACTGTCTTTTGCTCTTGAGTTTATACTTTGTTAGATGTATTATGTTTATATGCTGATTAGACTTTCTTCATTTGTTTTACCATAGAATTATAAACATTCTGTTGCGGCAATGATAACACGGTATCCGGCCGGATTCATGCAATTTTCAAATGTTAGCCACTATCAGTTATTATATTTTGCTGATAATCAGATATGAATGCTTTATGCTGAATATATCATGGCTATTTTAAAACGCATATACATTAGTTTGAATCACTCGTCTTCCTGGTTGAACGTGACACGGTAGGACAGATTTCGATGCTGTAAGATTTTCGAGGGTGGCGTTAATTTTTATATATCATACCTTAAACATTTTCCACCATACGGTAAGCTACATGTAAATTATGTTTTAGACATGTATGCTTGATAGTATTATCTTAAAGGCATACACATACGGTTTGTTGACATAGAAGGAAGGGTGAAGCTGGTTTTGGAGCATGAAGTTTTCTATTGCTGATTTTGGTAGAGGGGACCCCCTAGATCACAAAACTAGATGATGCCACTCTGGCATCCTTAGTTACCCTTTTTTAATACACTGTTGAAGTAAAGGTATATGACGTAAACAAACTTCAAATTCACCAATTGAATGGATGGATAATAATAATAAATTTTGAAATATATTTATATTTTGGGGATTTGGGAAATTACTTAAGATACACAAAGTTATAATTAGTACAAAAAAGTGTTAAATAATTCAAGATGGCCGCCAAAGTGGAATCTTTTGACCAAAAAAATGTACGTTTTTAATGTCGGCTCTAATATGTTTTTATTTAATTCCTGAATTTAATAGAGTGGACCCCCATAGATCATAGAACTGGGTGATGCCACACTGGCATCCTTGGGAAGTTTCTTTTATTAACTGTTGAAGTTGGGGAAGGCGCTAAGTCCGCTTTAATTTTCACCATTTATATGAAAATACGTTTGACCATGAAATATGTCAACAAACCGTAATTGCATGCCTCTATTGAATTGCCTTTGAATGTTCTGCAGGTTCATACAGCAGTTGATGAAGTAAAGCAAATGAAGAACAAGACGTTTTGTGAAGCTTGCACCTCTGCAACGTCACAACTGCAGTTCTGTCAGAGCTGTGAAAGCAGATTGTGTGGCAACTGTGGCGTGAAACACCACCATGTCTTTCCACAACACGTCATGGCTGCTAACATGAACACCGTCCCGACTACTCGATGCCGAGTCCACACGGGAAAGGTGATTAACATGTATTGCTCGTCGTGCAGGGAAGCTGTGTGTACATTGTGCGCGACAACTAGCCATGCCGGAATCGCGCATGCAGTCGCCTCCATCGAGGAAGCTAGAGCAGGATTCATTGCCCAAGTGGAGGAGAGAGTGGAGGTTTTGAAAGAAGACAGAGAGAAGCTGAAGGTAACTCAGGACGAGTTCCAGCAACTGATGAAGGCAGAAGAAGATCGCTATGTTCGTCAACGTGACTTGGTTAAATCCGAGGCCACGTCTGCAATGAGAACTATTGAACAACAGAAAGAACAATTACTCAAAGAGATTGAAGAAATGCGCGGCAGCAACGTCAAATCCATTGAAAACCTTCAACAAAACCTAGAGGCTATATCTGTGAGAATGGATGATATATTGAGTAAAGCAGAAGTAATCGATTCCATCGAAATATCACACTTCCAAGAAAAAAGTATATCGCTTCTTCATATGCTTGAGGCATATGACAGTTGTTCAAAAACAGTATGCAGCACAGATATCAGGAGCAAGAAGTATAGATTCAAGAAAGAGACGGGCTTTAAACTCGGAGCCATTTATGTTGCAACAAAACCTAATGCTGCCGTCGCATCAGCTCAACAATCACGGCAACAATCCCTGGATGGGAGAATCGAAGTAGAAATGAGAGTCAATGGAGCAGCATCAATTACAATTCCCAAGCAGATCAGCAATTCTCCGCGAGACCAAACAGGTAGAAAGGAGGTTGTTCCTAGGACACCAATGCTGATCGGAAGTTACATCCTCGGCAGCGGTGTCGACAGCCTGTCCATGACAGTGGTGGGTGTCGGGCTGCTGGCAAATGGAGAGATCGTGTGTGCATACAACACTAATAAGATGGGCCAGGTGGTGATGTGCACCGTGCCAGATAAGCAGAGAGTGTTATACCACAGGAGGAAAGGGATTTCTGCATTCGCTCTGGGGCACCAGGAATGTAGTGTGGCTCTAGAAGATGACTGCAACATAAGCCGTCTGTTTCTCGATAATCTAGCACCGAACCGGGAAGCTACCTGCATGACCCACAAGATCAGCTGTCGCGCCTCCAACATAGGAGCGCTGACATTCACCGATGAACACCTCATGGTCTTTTTTGACACGACAAAGAATTGCATCAACGGAATGGACCATCAGAATAGGCGTTCGTTTGCCCTTAATGGGAACAGATCGGAGCATTCGGGCATGTTCACCACGGCTAGCAGCATTGCCGCCGGTCCCCAAGGGGAGCTAATCGTGTACGACGGAGGTAAGCGACGTCTTGTGGTGTTTTCGAGCGAAACCAAGCTGCTGCGCTACATCGAGCTGCCCGGGCTGAGTTCTGCCTGCAGCGTGGCGTGTGACGACACGAGGATGGTGTATGTGGCAGATCGCAAGCAGAATAAGGTGGTGAAGGTTGCGATGTCCGGAATCGAGGACCCAGTGGACGTGTTGAATGCCAATGACGGGCTGCGTTCTCCGTGCTGTGTCGCGGTCCGTGACAACTCCCTGGCTGTTGCCAATTTCAAATCGTTTAGCGAGAGTGAGGTGCGAGTGTTTGAATTTGTGGACGCGCATGAATAAATAAATAAAAATCCAGTAACCGAATAACCGGTCATATGTAACGGAACACTAACCGGATAATTGGTGCAGTGTTGATTTTACGCATGTGCTCAGTGACCTAATGGATGATGTAGGCTCTGTAGACATGTAATACAGAAAACACGTATATGCTCATAAATCACTGTATATTGGATTATCACTATATGCATGTACTTCTCACCTTATGTTCACAAAGTACACGATTTGAAACTTCTTTAGGAACCATTTCTGACCACAAACACAATGAATATTAAATGGCTCCTATTTTCCTGAATTAATCTTAACTGCCCTGTTCGTTTATTATAATCGTTCAGGGCAAATACTATATTTACACTACTCAGTATGAAAAAGGTTTTACTTTATAGGCAGTTTTGGAAGTCTATAAATTATTCCTGAAGATGCTAGCACCTGATGTTGAGAAATTTGATACTTTAATATGCGATTGATAGCAAATGTATTTCAATGAAGCTCAATATACTGCAGCATATTAAATTTGCCAAAACTTTCAGTTTCAAAGTCTACATTATTAAGGTGCGCAGACATTAATTTGTGTTATCCATTTGCCATTGAATGTATTTAATCAGAATGTTGGAATTGTAATAAAACACAGAATAATGTTAAAATTTGCAATGTATCGTCACCTACTAAAACCACATTTGCAATATCTATGGCTATAACTGCTTATAAATATATTACTGTACATTTTTGTAAATAGTGTGTATATTGTCTTTTATAGTACCTATATATACATGTTGTAAATTGATACACACACACACACACACACACACACACACACACACACACACACACACACACACACACACACACACACAGAGCTAACTATATTTTTTTTTATAGATTTTGGAGAGCGCGATACTATGTGCCACATTAATGATTTACTACTAGTGTGACAGTGATATTTTCTACCATATTCTTAATAATGTCTTACAGACAGACAGACACTATGTTATTAACCTCTCACCTTGTGTGTAAGCCATTCTGTAAGAATAATGAGAGACGGTATGTACCTAAAAAGTAAACTTAAAAGGAAATGTACATCGTATATAAAGCATATATTAATTATATATAAATAAACGGCAGCTATTGTAAAATATCGCATATTCATATACATATTAATTAGCCACCTGCGGCTTTGTAGAATTAAAAATAACAGATTTTGGCATCAAGTGTATTGGCGGGCCAGCCGTAATTAGACACTTTAGCTTGGCCCCCAGCTCAGTTAAGCTAATGGCAATCCAATTCATTGTATAAACATGTCAATAGGACTACTAATATCTATATAATTAGCACGACGTATTCAATTGCAATTCGTTATGCATTGTTTTAATCTTGCAATGACGGGCTTTTAGTCTGCAGTAGCTTTACTTTCCAAGTATGTTTGAATGTTTGTTCATATCCATAGTAACGTTGTATGGTAATAAAGTGATGTTTTCACATGTAACATGGCGATGGAAATACATATTCAGAATCAGTAGGCGATTTTTCTATTATATGTCAAGATGTGACAGAAAATGAGAATCAGCTTTTTACAGGGATCAATTTAGCGACTAATTTGGGAGCCATGGCGACCTAATTTTGCATTTGGCGACCAGTATGTAACAGAGGATCATGCCGATCCTGGGATTCGAACCCGATGTCTTCCTGTTCGACATGATTATCACGACATGCCGGTACAAGTACAATATCAAAAGATGCCGGGTGCGTGGGTATACAACCCCGTAAAAAAACCAACCCAAATTCGATGTCAAAGATCACGAAAGATTAAAGCCAGTCGCAAGTTAAATGCACATGACACGAGATATGATTACATATTTGGTACATCTTTCTGCACTGGCTGCAGATTTGGCGTGTTGTCCTGTGTACAACTTATGTTGATGACCGTGTCCAATCAATATTGTTAAAGTGGCTCAAACAGTAAATTCATATTGTATGAACCTAAAGAAATTACGATATAACACCACACCACGCACAGTGATCGATAAATCATCTCAATCAGTTCGTTTACAGTTGCGTTCACAAATCCGTATATTAAATGAGCATGAACTCATACTCAAAAGGTTTCGTAATCTCGGGGGCAGAGCTTCTCGGCCTAGTATGTTTGTAACACAACTGGGATGTGAATACTGACTGCCTTTATAAGCGCCATCCTTATCATTATCCTCCAATTTGTTAGGCAAGAATACGCCGATGTAGATCCATCTAGCGTGGCCTCGGTAACATACGCATTGTATTATTAGACACGCACGCACGCACGCACACACACGCGCGCACGCGCGCACACACACACACACACACGCACGCACACACACTTCATATTAGCATAGTACACACATCCCTATTTTTATTTTTATTATATTTTAATATTATTTAAATTCAAAATGCAATACAAAAATACAGTATAAAAAATACACTCGTAAACAATGTGTCATACTTATGTCAGACTCACTAGTCGCGGCAAATCATAACTTAATATTAATACAAAAGTGCATCTCAACCCATAACAATAGTCCTATGTAAATGCTTGAATGGTAGTTTCGTCCAATATCGACATTTTAATGTGCTTCACAGAGAGAATGGCACCATGTTGCAGAATGAGTCTTCCAAACCGGAAGTACGTTACAAAGGTATCTCAGACATGAACCATGGCCAGTATAGTAATAAATATGCTACACACAGCGGGTCGTGTTCGTTGGTATGTTGGCCAAATCTATCCCACGGGATACATTACGGAGCTTCCGTTTACCATGATTGTCAGTGACACGTGTATCATGTGACGTAAGTGTATGTGTCACACCATGGAAACACACGTAACAGCTGAATGCTACGGACGAGTAGTGAGTATCGTATTGACATCCTTTCGATTCTTTCGACGGCTATATTTCCTCGTATTGTTTCCTTTATGAACACGCATTTCCTTCTGCAAGTCTATCTTTCCTGGCGGCTTAACTTTATTCTTCTTGATTTCATTTTTGGGATTTTTTGATTTACCTCTCCTGAAAGTATTGGTCCTCGCGTGTGGAAGTTGGGCATGCGCATGTGGAGCATCCGCTCCACGTTTTAGACGCATGGAATTATCGAGTTCGTCATAGAGGCTCACATGAGGTCCACTACTAGGGTTCTTAAGAACAGCGATAGCACAGAAAACCACAAGAATTGAGACTGCTAGCACCATCAAGAAGAACAAACCCTGAAGTCCTTGAACGCGCATCCGAGAAGTTTCCGGACATTCCCCTTCATTTCTCCCATTTGACATACTGGGAATGTCTCTGGTGGCTGTATGCTGGGGTTAGGAGCCAATGTGTCACAATGGCCTAAATCTACGATTGCAGTCGCACAATGTTGGTGACGGATGTCCGATATTGGCGATCAACATCCTGGAAAGAAATCAACGCCATGATATAGATTATCCTATTGAACTCTGCGATGTTTTCATTTTTGTATAGTATGTGACGTGTGGAAATTGATAGATATTCGACCTGCATTCAAGGGGGGGAGGTGGGGTGTCGTACTATAGTGTCACATGTGTAAATTCGGGGCGTACGTGAAAGTATCCTATGTAATACCACTTCCTGATCTGATACGACAGCTAGTCGGAGGTCGAGCTAGCAGGTTTTAAAAAAAAATATCGTAGGATAATCCATACATACCGTAAGGTGTACAAGAATGGTGGCGATAGCCAGTGGAGGTACATATTTTAGTTATAAATGTTACCGGCATATAATTACACATTGGCATATCTATACGTGTGGAAAGTGTTTGTGTTATTTAATACTTTCTAGTGAAAAAGCTATGCCGATGAATACATCAATAGAAAGTTTCCCTCCAACAGGTAAACTGTTATGTGATCCGCGGGTAACATACTTCAGATACAAGTGGTAAAGTAGTCCGTGGGGCGCATACGATGCGGAAACGCATATCTAAAAGATGACTATTTTCTAATCATTACTGACTAAAGAACATCTTTAATAGATGCTTTGGCCCTGTTTATGACCGGAAGTGATACTGCTTGGCTAATGTGACTATAAGGGAAATATTATCATTCTGTCTTAGAGAGGGGGTCTTAGATCAAAATTTCCGGTGATAAAACTTGGGTACTGAAAGATGTCCATCTCTTTGTCGATGCCAGGAAATCGCATTTTACATAACTATATTTCGAATGTTCGGGGCGCATACCACCTAGACCACAATTGATAACATTGTGGGTTTTATTTCTATAGGTACGAAGAAATCGCACTTTGTTATGCCTACATTTCGAAATTTTAGGGCAGGACACGCCCACGACCACATTTCGAAATTTTCGGTAAGCACACCCCCAGACCAGACTAGATAACATTGTGGGTTTTCTTTTGCTCTACATATCAGGAAATTCGGGAGCATGCCATCCAACCCCAATGGATTACGGGTGCGAAAGATGTTGTGTTCTGTAGACACCAGGAAATCGTATTTTATTATGCTTGTATTTAAAAATGTCCGCTGCTTAAACGTGGTTGCTAAAATCTGTCAATATCTTTACTGGTACTAGAAAATCGCATTTCATAATACCCACATTTCGAAATTTCTGGGAGCTATCCCCCAGACAATACTAAATAACATGTGGCGTTTTTTCTATAGATACCAAAAAATCGTACTTTGTTATGCCTACATTTCGATACATTTACCCCACTAAGTTTTGTTCTGTAGATACCAGGAAATCGTATTTCATTATGCGTATATTAAACAATTTCCGAGAGTATTCCTCCGTCGGAACAAGGGGATAACTAATAATAGCACAGACCATCGACATGCGCCATAATACTTAAACCATAGTACATTAATATTAACATATCACATGAAGAATATTTCTTTCACAAATAGCCAACTAGATTGAATTGAAATACCCCCCCCTGCAAATGGGCCCCGATCCGCCACTGCATGACGTCTTTGTAACCTCTGATTAGACTGCGTTTTTCCCCAGCCATTACAGTATATACGTTCAGGAAGTAAGGGGCATCGTGCGGTCGTGCGTAACATAGTTATTGGCGGTATATGTATTCACGAACGTCCACGTGAAGCTGCAAACATGATTAATAAACTGAGAAGCAACTCCCTTGTTAAAATATATATGTCAGCAGACGGGTTTAATCCGGTGTGTCACAACCCGTATACATATGTTATATATAACCACCCATCTTTGATATCAACCGGGTATATGCGAACTCTGAATGTTGAAATCTTACCTGTCGGCGTCGGTAATTCTGAAACACGATAGCTCCTGTTCTGCTCTGACGTCTGAGGTATGTACGTTGGTCTACGTACATACTCACGTGTTCGTGTGTCCACAGAAGGAAAATCGACAACCTCCCAGGTACAACAATAATGCAACGGTCAATACCCTAACAATTACATCTTATCTGGCAAATGCTGTATAGCTATATACAACTGTGCTCTCAAGCCTATGTCCGGCTGTATTACACCTACCCGAGTTGTTACTATGCATCTCAATGGCAATGCACCCGGTGACGTGGTCACGAACTACATAATGCATTGTGATGGTGTTGATTGTTGATGTGGACTCGTCGCCAAGGTATATATATCCGTTCACGAAGCTCTCTTACCCACTGGCAATGTTTCCGACCCACGTACAATATGAAACCTCTATTAACTAATACGTATATAACTAAGTCGCGTTGCATGAAAGTTTCAGAGACGTTAAACTCCCCATTAGCGACTCATGAACTAATTCAGGTTGGGGGCTCAATAAAGTTATCATTAAGCGCGTAGTGGATATCAAAATAATGTTTGGAGGAGGGAGAACAACATGACCACCTTTTTTTCTGGGAATGACGCAGAAGTTCAATCACGTTGTAATTTCAAAGCTGAGGGTTTCAAGCTTGGATGAATACTCCAGCATAATGCTAGATAATGTTTATTCAACTGGAACGCTGATGTCGAGATAACTATGTTACACAATGGCCAAGGACTTACTTGTATGAAACAGCGAACGTTTAAGGTAACCTCAAAGCAACTCTCTCACGTAAATTTTGTCTAAATTAAAAATATATATTCAATATAACTTTGTTGAAATTTCACATAACAAATCTATGCACATAGTTTCAAAACTATGTTACTTTCGTTATCATTGGGACCATACAAAGTTAACTGCTGCAAGATTACTAGATAGTGTATAGTATATAGTATATACTTCTTATAATAAGAAACGGTCGAGTGGTTAATTTACGGTGCTTCCATGAATTTAATTTTATGGAAATCAATGACTTCTCCCTAGTGTATCGCGCCTCTAATCATTGTCCGTGAGAGAGTTGATTTAATACATCCAACCTCACGGACTACAACATTGCTAAGCGTGGAGTTAATGTCACCTGATTCTTGTATTAGAGTGTAATTAAAGTCGCAATGCAGGTGACCAAGCCATCATCCAGTACAGTATTTAACATAGATATTGCCAGTATGTCCAGGGGCCCTTTGCACAGAACAGTTGTAGCTACAATTGAGTGCAAGTCAAATTTCGGAACCCGCAAGTCTTAAGTCCATTGCAAGAAACACGTTAATCGCTACAATACTTGAAAATATGGCCAGCTAAAACTGTTGTAGCGATAAAAGTGGTTCATGCAACCAAACCTACATTTTTCATGATGGGATTGCACGGCTGACCGCTCAGATTGAAGTTAAAGTGATTCAAAAAGATGTAGCTAATATAGCGCGATTTTAACTATGCCCGTTTGTAATGTTGGTCATATATAATATATAGAGCTATATTTGCAAGAACCCGCTTTTTTTTCAGGCATGAAATACCACCAAAACCCATCGAAATAAATCCTTTTACCTGTCGATCTAAACAATCAAAATGGTGCCTATTTGTGGGGATTCCTCTCTATGCTAGCCACGTGGTTAGAAGAATACGCTGTGATTGGTCCTCGGTCAGACGGTTGAGACGAGAATGAGAGGTCATACACTCCAGCTCACAAGCAATTTATGCAAATAAACAAACCGATTGCTCCGAAATTGGGCTGATTTATTGATAACAGATCATTTGGAAGGGGAAAAGTAGTAATTGAACGTGGTGTAGAATCATCAGTTCTTTAGATTTATACAATATGAATTTTGTATTTGAGTCACTTTAAGCACCATCTGGCCAGTTAGGCTGGATCGTGGATAGCTTACAGAAAATCTGAGCGAACCTAGGAATTGTTCACACCCCATACCGAGACATAGACTGAAAGGCTTGTAATGACACCTAAGACAAGGCGCTTAGATGGGGAAAAAATTCCAGGAAATGGGTACCCGGTACGATGAGATGGAAATATAAATGCTAATTACCTAGGGCTTGAAATGGCAACTTCGGTTGTATACTCCCCAGAGAGTTGGGAAGGAAAATGAGGACACATTGACGCATTGATCGGCGTCACATTAGAAAAGTGGCCTAGTTCGAAAATGCTTAAGATCTGATTACCCAGCTGGGAATGGGATGAAAATGTAGGATGAAAACGGCTGCTTGGTTTGTGTACTCCCTAGGTAGCTGCGAAGGAACACAGAGTAAACAGTCATCCATTGATCGGGGGTAATGATGTAACGAACTGAACATGTATTGGGTGTGGATATCCATGGCGCATTATCAATATCCATTATTATAATATCAAATTGTTTGTGTTACACTTTATCGTACACTACGCGAAGACGATTATCTTGATATTTTCATTACGCTACGAAAGCTTGAGAATAGGGCAGTACTTTCTAAATTTCTAAATTTCTTAATTACATTACACATGATTACAAATCTATTTAAATAAATTAGATATACCTCTATTTGAATTTATAATACATGTATATATTTAGACTAAAGCTATTATTTGAGATACATGTAGATTTAATTCATAAAATAATGTGATATACATATCTATTTGATTTCTATATTTACAAATAATATCTCAGATCTGTCTATATATTTTACGGCGCTTCATATCTGGTTTCAAATATGCTTTGCAATACCGTTAATAATAATAATAATAATAATAATAATAATAATAATAATAATACTTAATATGAATAATATGAATGTGTAGAGCGCTCCATCCACCGCTGCCTAGTGCTCTGTGAACTCTTGAAAGTGTATTGTATTCCATGTTTACGGGAAATAGTTTTGGTATAGTTTTGATGTTAGAATTTAAACTGTTAAGATTGCATTGTCCATACTACTACTACTACTACTACTACTACTACTACTACTACTACTACTACTACTACTACTACTACTACTACTACTACTACCAATACTACTACTAATCATAATAATAATAATAGCAACAATAACAATAATAATAATGATGATAATAATAATAATAATAATAATAATAATAATAATAATAATAATAACGGGCCGTACTCTAAGCGCTTGAGGGAAAGACAGCATGATAAAAGTCTAGTGCCGAAACAAGTGTGTTTTAAGAGTTGATATATACGAATATTCTTTTCCCGAATGTGCTGTTGGTATGTGACACAGTGACAAGGAGCTGACACAAGTATTATGATTGTTGAAATATGTTGTTTGGAAATCCGTATAGCTCCAGCCAAGTGAATAGTTACGGTCCCTATAATCACTGATTAGAAGACAAACTTGTAAATCTACGAAAAGACAAACTTGTAAATCTTCGAATATACAAAGTTGTAAATCTTCGAACACAACTTTACTTGCAAGCATATCCGTTCTCTGCAAATACTGCTTCAAGAAGCATACACCAACAACTATTACGGCATCAGACTATGTATAGCCAAGGCACTCCTGCAAGAAATGGCATAATTATACAGGTCACTTTAACGTCAGCCTTAGAAGTGCTGTAGTCTATGGCATTATGTTGAAAATAATGTTACCGTAGAACTATGCCTTAATTCCTACAAGACAGCACTGACCTGCGTTTCACGAAAGTATAAATTTGGAAGTTTACGTCATTTCCTGCTATATAGTTAAAGGCATATAATCACGGGTTTGTTTTCATATTTCATGGTCAAACGTATTGTTACATGAACGTATGTACATTTGATGTGTATACAAGTATATTGGGTAACCAGCTACATTTTCCGCATATCCCACTGATTTAAAATATTTTCTAATTTTATCATTTAAAATATTTATTACTACATAGCTTTATTGGTACCAGTCGTCGTGAAATATTATTTTGACCGTGTTCAATGATTAGAGTTATCCCCCTTAGTCCAATATACTATAGAAAATTGATATTATTACCGTACATTACGAACTAATTATTCGGGTTTTACCGGAAATGTAAACTGCAATGGAATTTTACCTATCCTACAGCTTTGCAAAGATACTTGGAGGTACAAACGCGATTATAGGTATGCTAAGTATATGTACTTTGCATTTTAAACTCCAATTCGGTCCAAAACGACAACTCTGTGATTATATGCCTTTAAGTAGGTACGTCCCCTTCGAGAAACGCATCCCTGGGCTTTCCTGTACGACACGGCGCAACTCTAACGTTTCTTTAACTCCAACCGTAGCAATGGTGTAGTTTATGGCTAAGGTTGGAGTTACGGTTACCTTAGAGTTATGCCTTTTCATACGGGAGAGTTCTGGCCAGTTTATGTTGAATATGAATGATCGTGAATGATTGATGCAAAGAAGTAGAGAACCTCGACATGTTTACTAAAGTGCTGTAATCCTCAGCATATGGTACGAATGCCGTATTACTCGCCTATAGCAGATCAGTAATAGCTCATGGAAACAGCACACGATCAAAAGGAACTGCAATGGACAGAATTATGGCCATATGCACACCAATAATAGCCAACTAATTTTTAATAGATAAATATTGTGTTATTAAAATGTGAAAATATATCATCAATAGTATTTTGTCGTGGAAATGTATTCGTTACAGTAAACTAAACATCTCAAAAACATAAATGTCAAAAACAATTTTAAATATAAACATTAAGCATTAAACAGCAAAATATGGACACGGAACATAAGGTTAATGAATTTATGACGACTCTTGGGTGATGTTAAATTCTACACAGTATCCCTCTGACTGTAAATGTAGATACAAGATACAACCATTGATACAAAAATTAAAAACAAAAATAAAAACAAAAATAGGAAATAAGCATAAGTTTACACTTAAAGCGAGAAAAGCTTGAACCAGTGGCTAAAACTGTAAACGTCTAGAGTACCAGATTTGATAACAACGTCAACTGAAACGAATGCAAGATCGATCGCACACATACTCATTCTTCAAGGCACTTTGTCAGTCATTCGCGGTATATTAATTCACAAGTCACAGTTAAAGATGCAAGATCATCCTTGCATAGGGAATAATGGTCACTATCGCGGTTATTGCATATTCTGAAAGAACAATCTTTCCCCGACATGTGAGAGTTTATTCAGATTTTTTAGTCATCGGGAAATATATTAATTTCCTAATGTAACACTGCGACATTATAACATTATTTATTCATCAAGTGATATTATTTATGTACTCGTTCTAATTCACATCTTGAACGTAGCAAACTCGGGGTTTCGGTCATGATGGTGGCCATTGGCGGGGTAGGGGTTAACCCCAGTAGGAATGAGTGAGTGTGAATCGTTGTCCAGCGTCGCTGCGAGAATTGTCCACCCATACATTAGTGCAATTCCCACACTTGGGGGCATAGTCATCCTCAAAACACAGACCAAATATGCCCACTTAACTGTTACATCCGTCAAATTTGACTGATGTTAAGTGGGCATAATGCTCAGTGTTTCGAGGATGGTGAATACTGTACAACACGTATTTTGGCTATGTCAATTCAATATTATATCACGATTACTGTCTGTGTATTTCACAGAAATGTTATTCATAAAATAATCTTCAAAACATTTTCATGATAAATTAAATCAGGGCAACTTTTTTTCTATCAATTTACACCATTTTTGATTCAGCACATTTGCCCATATGAGTCTTGCTAGTCCAGGTGATATTGCGCGGGCAGCGAGTTTCTTGTTTTCCGCGATGTCGCACACATTTATCTGTCCACTAGGTAGATATTCATAGGGTGGTATAGCTTGATGCGTGGCCCCAATAGTTCGTGCTAATATGCCTGTGATGTGAGCATCCTCCATGTTAACGTAAGGCATATACTGCGCAGAATCCAGAATACCAAAGGCCGTTTCAGCGGGCATGACGTAAATATTACCCTTTACGTGGTTTGGGTAATACGCGAAAGGATAAGCTTTAGAATCCACAAAATACTTGCCCAACGTGTGGCGTATTTGGTTTGGGTAGAGAGGACCAATAATTTTGCTATTCCATTCAGGACGCTGTAAACGTTGCAACAACAAAGGAATATTCACAAAGGAATCTTCGTCGTTTTTCATGATATGCTTTACATCATGGCAATTTTCTTTCACCCATTTTATACCAAGAAGCACTTTGTACGTCAAATTGAAATAGCTCTCTTTGAAATCAGCTTGGACTATGTCAGACTTTTCACCAGCCTCACGCCTTAGAGCGGAATCTGCGGTGACATTTCCAGTCTTCCCGAAGAGGAATACCAGTCTGACAGTTTTCGAGAGATGGGTCCCAGCCCACGTGTTCTTTGTGGAGACGCTGCCCCACGTGTCTCTAATAGCATCTCTGTATTGCCTGTTACCAGCCAGAGACATCACCAAGATGATCAAATCAGGCGACCTGTTTTTGCACGCGGTACTGGAAATGGTAAAATCGAAATCAAGTGGCGTAGCTCTCCAAGGTCGTCGTTTGAAATATTCCGGATTGTCTTCCGGTCTTTTCCAGACTCGGGTAGGCTTGGGACGGTCCTGTACTTGTGATTTTTGTGGCAGACACCAGTGGATGAGGAAGACAACAGACAGTACGATGATGGAGGCGAACACATTGACCTTTGTCGACCGTGTCATTGCGTGGCTGGCCTGGAGTTGTAAATAGAGAAACGTACGTTGCATTTTAGATAGAGAAACATGTTGTGTTATATTGTAAATAGAGAAACATGGGTAGTATTGTAATTATACTCTAGAGGAACCTATGTTGTATTGTAAACAGACACACATACGTTGTATTGTATAGATGCATATGTTGTATTGTACTAGAAATGCATGTGTTGTACTGTATTACAAAAACAGATGTTGAATTGTAAATATATACACATGGGTTGTATTGTACAGAGATACACATATGTTGTGTTGTACATATATACACATCTGTTGTGTTGTACATAGATGCACATGGGTTATGTTGTACATAGATACATATGTGTTGTTTTGTAGATAGATACACATGTGTTGTGTTGTAGATAGATACACATCTGTTGTGTTGTACATAGATACACATGTGTTGTGTTGTAGATAGATACACATCTGTTGTGTTGTACATAGATACACATGTGCTGTGTTGTACATAGGTACACATGGGTTGTGTTGTACATAGATACATATCGGTTGTATTGTACATGTATTGTACACAGAGAAAAGTGTTGTATCGTAAATAGGGGAACATGGGTTCTGTTGTAAATAGAGCAACATGGGTTATGTTGTAAATAGAGGAACATGGGTTCTGTTGTAAAACATGGGTTCTGTTGTAAATAGGGGAACATGGGTTCTGTTGTAAATAGGGGAACATGGGTTCTGTTGTAAATAGGGGAACATGGGTTCTGTTGTAAATAGAGGAACATGGGTTCTGTTGTAAATAGAGGAACATGGGTTCTGTTGTAAATAGAGGTATAGTCTGGCAGGTAATGTTACAAACCCCTGTTTGGTACTGTTACTCACAAACTATTTAAAGCAGGTCACTCAATTTGGCACAGTATTAGGATATACTGGTACCCAACCAGTTCCAATATTACAACTTCGTTGATCGCCGAATAAAACTTCTGTCTATTTAAACTCTTACTATTTCAATTCACACTTTTGCTAAATATTTGGAGGGGGCCCGTTCTATCATGTAACAGCGATTTACATATATTCAAACACCATTATGCATTTCATAACTGTGCAAAATCTGCGACCTGCGTTAAATAGTTTTCGAGTAACAAAACTGGGGTTTGTAACATTACCTGCCAGAGTATACATGGGTTCTAATATAAATAGAGAAACATGAGTTGTATCTTCACATGCTATTTTAAGGGGAAATAATAAATTGCTTTATTTAATTAACATAAAACACTATGAAACTCAAATTTTAGTGCTTCGGTTTTGGAATGAAGCACTAGAATGTGCATTTTTTAAGCACACTAACAGGATTTAATTTTTACATATTTTTTATACTTTTTTGTTTTGGGGCGAAGAGAAGAAAAACTGAATGGTCCCTATTGATGGAACTTCAGGGGAGCCTTTATTTGTTTGTTTCTAGATGTATTTATGTTCCTAGATAATATTAACAAAGACAAACATTCAAATTAACCACGGAATGCAAGCGAATTATGCTTTTGATCACATGTCGGGGGTGTATTCAGGGGCAGACAACTCGTGTACAGGTTTGGTAGTTGGCATGGTAGTTATTCATATTGTTTGCCAATATTACTCTAATTTATTGTTATAGTTGGATATATTTAACGACACTGTCCATGTAATATTGTTAGATTTTAGATACTTTCAGTACAATAATTACAAGTATTGATGCATGGTAATGTCAAGGCAAGCAAAGGCAAATATTTAAGAAAAATTATCTTATATTAAATAAAGATAATAATGATGTCCCATACTTGAGAATAAAATTATGTAAGCAAATAATTTCATAACCAGGTTATGGGGAGGGGTATTATCTTTGATTAAAATATTGTTTTTACATTTTATTATTTCTTTCCTACCTTTTCACCTAAACTCTACATCAAGTTATTGTTGTCATCTAAAATAAAGGAATATTAATTAAATTGATACTTAATAAAAAGAAAGTATGTTGTTAACTTGTGTTTTGTTAAATATTAATTACTAAACAGGGATTAATATCGGCATTAGTCATGTAGCCCGAGCCAAAATGCCCAATGCTAAAGGTATCCCGAGGACTAGTGGACATTTTGGAATTTTTAGACCATTACTATATGTTATCATTATGAGGACTAGTGATCAAAACTGTTAGTGTTAACCCCTGCTAAATAACTATAGTAATACACTCATCCTAATTAAAGTGGAATCCTAGTTGGATAGATTGATTTATTCTTTATATCAGCATTGGAAATTAACTTTTAGGAACACTAATTAGAAGTTTAAAAATCTGGACCCGGTTGTATGAAACGCTAATGATTCATTAACGTACATTTAAACGTCTATTGTCTCATTAAGTTGCGTTGCATGAAGGTTTACGTGAAGTTAAACTCCCCGTTAGCTGCGCATTAATTAATTCAGGTCGGGGGCATAATTAACTCAGCATTAATCGGGTAATCGATATCAAAATAATGTTTGGAGGAGGGAGAACAAAATGACTAGTTGTTTTCTAGGATCGACACAGAAGTTCAATCATGTTGTAATTTCCTAACACGTTTAATTAACGTTAATTTGAATGAAATAGAGGGGAACTGTAATTACATAGCAAGCAGTCTGCATATAGACTCTACATACATACCATATAGGTAACGACATATTTTGTTCAATATTCACAGAATCGACAGATAATAGCTAGAGTAGACAATATTATCGAATCCTGAGTACAGCAAGGAGGTACCCAGTCTTATATAATGGTATAGACGGTTTTTAGTTATTCGATCTATATTACATATGTTCATACCAATTAACTTATAAATCAAACGCGCACGTGTCACTGCAATCCTACACATAAGAGAACGGTAAATAGGCCTACGATGTCACGAGTCTACACCTACTGTGCTTCTTTGGAAATGGAATTATGGGAAATATTTAGGGGAAATCCCTACTTTACTCGCACGTTAAATAGTGGTCGCCATTATCACGTCATTAGTTAAAACATAGATTATAGTTGACTATTATCTATGGTTAAAAGGAGTTTTGAACAATGATTTGTAATGCAATCATTAACTAAGTGATCATTAAGAGTTCATGTAGCATTAGCGGTTAATGAAGCCATTAGTTAATGAAGCTTTGATACAACCGGATCCAGTACTTAGGGCCTATATCGTTTCTGTGTAAAAACATAACAGTGTCAGCCAATATTTTAACACATGTATATTAATTGTGTTCCGATTATGCAAAACGGTTGTAAACAGTTTTATTTGTTTAGTAAACATGCTAACCAGTTGTATACATAGATATCTAGTTGTTATTGCATTATAGGTCATAATATTATGGCCTAGTTTGTGTCACACCTTGTTCTCACCAACATTTGTCAGTCACTGTTGATGAATTATACGACAATAAAACAGAGTATCACACCACGAGATTTTGCAAATGATAAATTGTCCAACGTTTGGTGTGAAATGATCAGCACATCTGTCGTTTAGGGCGATAGAAAACACAAAAGAATAACATGTAATGCATGATTTAAACATATTTGATGCTTAATATCAAAAGCAATAAAAGTAGAAAAATCTATCAAGATTGTTGTTAAACCTTTTATTTTAGTTTTGTAAAAACAACAATATATTGTGATACGCATTGCATCGATATATATTACAGTGGTGTCAGCAATAGTTAATTATTGTATGGAATATAAATAAATAAAGGTTATATTTGGATATAGTTGATTCAATAGTGAATAAAAAATGTAAACGTATATAAAAACATGCGTCGGCCGGGAATCGAACCCGGATCGACTGCTTGGAAGGCAACCATGCTAACCTTTACACCACCGACGCTGCTGTACTAAGGGGACAAGTTTTCCTTTTTGAATATAAGGAAAGCCTTTTTCTAAATTGGATTTCCCTTAATTTGTTTTAATTTATCTTCGCAGCATAGAGTTATAATAACATTTCTCTCACCATTACTATTATTCATATCGAAAACAGAGCATGTCTGCATTACAAAATGTTGGTAGGTCTTTGTCAACTTCCGCTTTGAGCCAATATGGCGTTCAATGAAAGCCACAGTAAGTAAACAGACTTTATATGAGCTTCTTTTAGACACATACGTGATTCATCTGATGCAATGTAATATTCCATGATAGTGTATTTTTTCGAAAATACATATTGAAGTTACATCAGTAGTGTAAACTAGCCCTGATCGATCCATTGTTGTCGATAACAACCGAACTGATACAATTTATAATGATTATCGATCATCGGTCTTCTCTTTCTTTCCTTATTGCTTTTCTAATGAACAAGTTAATTGAAACGCATACGACAAACGATTCAGTAGATATCTGGAAAAATAAAGTCTTTAAACTGGTATATTGAAAACCGGAAGTGTTGTATGGCGGCGATCTGCGCGTGGCTAGCGACCGGTCACGCACGAATGGTCGATCCTCAAGTTTACAGAGCCTGTTTTGACACGCGCTGGAACGTTAGAATCAGTTAGTGTAGTTCGGTGGCAGTTGAATTTGTTGCTCCTTCTCACTGGTGGTGCATTTGAATTTGGAAATGACTACGCTTATCAATATCGTTTGTGAGTAAATTGTAGTAAAGATCATGTTTATTTGAGATGTTATTGAGGGATTTTCCAGTTTAGATGATGTAAATAGAGACTATAGTTACTGGCCATGCGAGGTTGTCAATGGTTGTAAGCTGTTGATATGAATACATGAATGCTGTCTTGTATAGTCAGTTTTGTGGACGTTCTTGTGTTTTGAACATGTTTATTATATCTCAATGAACTGTAATCTATTTAAAACATTATTTTCAGATGATCATGAGTCGATGGATTTTCAAGGGATTGATTTTGAGGAAGATCTGGCTGTTTCTTGGTAGACTATTGTTTATATTTTTCATTTGCTCCATATCTTAAGATTGAACTGATAGCAAATGTTTCATTGCATGATTAACATATAGTGATCAAAATTTGGTCTAGATCTACTTTAATTTTAATTTTATTTTGACCAACAACCAAGGACAATATTTATGATTTATCAATGTGCTTACAATGTCCACATCACCTTGGCCGTGTTTAAGGCCAGGTAGTGATACTGCTTTGCTATACTCATTTCACCAGCCATAATCCTCCTATGAAAATGATTACAGCGGTATCAAACAACGTATTGTCTTATCTGTCTACAATGGTCCATTTATATTTATGACATGTACTTTTCAAGGAGAATTTTGAGATTTGGTGTAGTGATGTCTGCCGCCAGAGTAGGTGGGCGCAGTTTGCTCCTTTTGCCTTCATAGGAGGATTATGGCCGGTGAAGTGAGTAAGTGTAGCATTATCACTACCCAGACATAAACAGTACCAACCACATCACCATGATACGTCCAAATTATTGGTTATTGAAAACTATGTACAATGGATTCTAGTAAGCAATAATAATGGCACAACATAGAGCTACGTAACTGCAGCTAAGTGGACCCCTGATAGTCCGACCTTCGATAACCTGATTCCCCAAGTATCTGATCGATGGTTGAGAAGAAACCGCCTGTTTGTGCAACACGTGGAACTTCATTTCAGTAAATCTTATTATCAATGTGTGAACCGTATTTCCGGTTTGTAGACATGGTAGATGCATAAGGAAAGTAGGATGAGACATTCAGATGGAGAGTCTCTTGTACTTCCACTTTGCAGGAGCAATATTCAGGGAATGAAAAGATGGATCTAAATTGTTTGTTTTGTTAACACGTATCACTTTATTTGAATCCAATCAACACACTGGTGCCAGGTGAGTAGCAATCAACGCTTGTGGAAAGGAAGAAACCACCTGTTTCTCAGAAATTAGCAATCAATCTTTAAATATTACATAATACTCAGTGGTGCATGGATAGGTTTTGTTGCTGTTATTTTTTACAGTAATATTTATGAATACATGACACTTTTGTTTACTAAATCTCGTATTAGTAAACTCTTCACTTTTACCTCATGATTAAGATGTCCGATTGATTCGTGATCCGACCATTTTGAGACTGAAGCAGGACTGTGCCGATTATCTGGTGTTCACTGTATCTATTAATTAAATAGTCGATGAATATGTATTTATTCCATGATCACTGTATTGAGTCCATCTCATTTCAGTTCAAATCCAGCTGACTCTATGTTTGATATGACTATTGGATTTATAGAAGACATTATCATGGGTAAGCTTTCAACTAAACATTGGATAAAATATTCTAACAACCTTTTTAAAAAAAAAAGTTTTCCTTTCAAATTCAATCGACTAGTCTAGTCTCTTTTATACATTTCTGTATATTTGTGAATGAGTTGATGATGTATTACAGTGCATGCACATATATCTTCCACTGTAATTGCTTATTGTGGGAGGAAAACGTGGAAGAACTATGTGTTACAGTCAAAGATCAAGGCTAGGATAGTTGTAACTTGAATATTTCATGTTTTGTTTTCTTACTATTTCAGAAGATGAATTCCAAACGCAACAGCAAAACTTCCTAGAGAAATATTACAATGAGTTTGAAGACACAGAGGAAAATAAGTTCATATACACAGATATCCATACCGAATATGTATGTAATAATCTTACTTCAAACTTATAAAGGTTCACTGGTGAGAACCGCATGTGGGTAACTGTAGTTATTTGCATCCAAGATGGCATAGGGCTCAAATTGAGAGTATTTGTTGATGTGATTTTTCCTGTTTAACAGATATTTTTTTATATATCCGGTAACTAAACATCCAGATATATATAAAATATGCATTTTTTAAATCGCAGAGTTTAAAAAAAAATCATTTGGGAATGAGATAGTGAGCATGAAAATTGCATGTGATGTGGGTAACTGCAAAGTGATGATGCAGGTAACTGAACACTCAGTTCCAACTGAGATGTAGGTAACTGCATGCCAACTATACATACGCATATTTTTCTACTATTTATCATCTTTGGCCATACCACATTGAAGACATAGGTTCTCGTCTAATTACTGAAGTTAAGTAACATCAGACAGTAATCAAACATTGCTTACCATAATTTTGTTTCATAGCCAACATATTTGTAAATTTAACAGCATTCTGCATCTACATTGTACCTGTTACCCTCATCTTAACAACAGATACCCACATCCTCATGATATTGACACTTTCAGTTACCCGCATCACACACGATTTTCAATGCTCAATATCTCATTCCCAAATGCCTTTTTCAAAAACTGTACGATTTAAAAATACATATTTTATATATACTACTCCAAACAAGTTAAGGGTCATTAGTTTATTGTCCTGTGAATGTAATATCACAGTATACAAATGTGTAAAGTATATTTTTTATTACAAAGCGTATTGGTATGCATGGATCAAGAACACGTCTGTTTAAAAGATGATGCAATATTTGATAGAACTCGTTAACAATGAACAGGTTGAAAAACAAAAGTCAGAAAAATGAGTTAAATTTTAGTAACGAGTAAAACAACCTCTTGCTCGAAGACATTCGGCACAACGACGTGGCTGACCACCCTCTGGAAGAAACCCTGTGGGATTGCCTGCCATTCTGCTTGGAGGCTCTGTGCCAATTCTTGGAGATTTTGTCTCAGTCTTCTTCACAGATTGTCACAAGCATGCTCTATTGGTACCAAGTCATAGGAATATGATGGCCAGTCCATCCGTACGACTCCTTGCTGCTGTAAGAACTATGTTGCCACCCTGGCTCTATGCTGCCGCGCATTGCCATCCCGTAGGAAGGAGTTTGGGCCTACGGTTCCAAGTACAGAATTCCATCTCTGTATCAAACACCGGCCAGATTTTCCATCACACCGTACAGGGGTTCAATGGTGAAAAGAAAGCAGTCCCTAGATCATTACGCTACCACCCCCATATGTGACGTCGAAAGTTGATGTCGACAAACCGTTCACCTGGTCGGCAATAGACTCTTATCCTGGCATCATTGAACTGTAATGTGAACTGAGTCATCAGTAAAAAGAACCCTGTTCCACTGTTGACGTGTCCAGCAACTATGACGTGTACACCACTCGCGACATACGGCTCGATGGCATGACAGAAGGGGTGGGCAAACTGCTTGTCGTCGACTGCGCAAGTTTTGTTCTCATCGATGGTTACGAATGGATTGATCTGACACTTTTGTACCAGTAGCAGTTCGAATGTTATGTCTTAATCTTGCTGTGACAGTAGTTTGACAATGTATCAATCTTGTCGAGTTGTTGTTGATCTTGGCCGGCCAGAACGGGGACGTATTTATAGAGAATTTGTGGCTTGAAAACGCTGCCATAACTGCCCAATGACACATTGGCTAACATTAAGTCTTTGTGTAACATTTCTTTGCGAATGTCTATCTTAGAGTCAGGCAAGAGCCCTACCCCTACCTTCTAATGTCATATTCATGCGAGGCATACCGATTTTTGTACTTGTACCAAGCTAACGTGTCAACCGTATGTCGAGTGAAAAATATACACATGCAGTAATATCTGTGTGTGTTTCATGTTCAGTAAAATAACCCTTCTACACAAAGAGAATTGATTCATGTATTTGATACACAGTACAGTAATCTTTTGTTATTTTGTTCATATTTTGCAATATTGGCATCGAGTAGTGTTTGTGGCATTGGCTTATTAGTCACAGACTTAGTGTTCGATACCTTAACAGTGAAAATGCTCTCGTATTCATTACGATGGTATTATTGTAAAATACACTTGCACATGTAATATATGTACTGACCCTTAACTTGTTTGGAGTAGTATATATCTAGTATATAATTTCGGTAAATAGTTAAACCTGAGAATTCACATTGGTAATTTGTTGCTTCGGCGACCTAGAATGTGGGCACCTGCATTCGGTTCTCCCCTGTGAATGTTGAAACTGATAATACTTTTAATATTGCTAACTTTGGTATGGTCTGGCGGGTAATGTTACAAACCCCTGTTTGGTACCGTTTCGTCACGTATGGGTGAAAGATTCCCGCTGTGATGTAAAACAGTAATTCACTCATTGGTTACTGTTACTAGGAAAGTATTAATGCAGGTCACTCAAGTTTGGCAGTGTTAAGAATCACTTGTACCCAACCAGTTCCAAAATTACAACTTTGTAGATCGTCAAATAAAGATTCTGTTTATTTAACCTATTACTATTTCAGTTCACACGTTTGCTAAATATGCGGAGGGGTGTGGTTCTATCATGTAACAGTGATTTACATATATGTGAACTACGAAGTAGTAATTTTGCATCTGGTTGGGTACACGTATTTCCTAAATGTGCCAAATTTGAATGACATGCATAAAATAGTTTTTAAGTAATGGCACCAAACAGGGGTTTGTAGTATTACCTGCCAGACTATACATGAATTAATTTGTACAACTACAAGTATGTTGCTCACTACAACTTGTACAAGATTTAGTATGAATATTTGCATTTCCCCATAATAAATTAACATTAATTTAACTCGACAAATAGATATTAACATTGGTACTAAGCTTAAAAGCATGGATTTGTTGCATGATTAATGTGCATATTATTATTGTTTTAATGGTTTTAATGTTAAATCATGATTTCAATCTTCAGGTTATTTTGTTTATTAATTCTGTAACGTGTTCCCCTTTCCTGTTGTAGGTAAATTTGATAGAGAAATTCTTATCGGACGAGTTGCTAAAACGGATGCCAGATTTCTCAATGCAGGAATTCTCAAAGCAATTAATGTAAGTATAACATCTTTGGATAGTTACGATTTTAACTAAAGAAATTTGCCCATTTGCCCATGAAATTTCCAATTAATAAAACAGTATATTTTACACAGGCAACACTATAAAGTAATGTTTCTATAATTATGAATACTGTTTGAAATTCCTCCATTTTTGTAATGTTCAGTATACAATCGATTTTATTTCAGAGAACGGAAGGATGAGCTTGAAGGAGAGATATTTGAAATGCTGTTGACATTTAGTGACTTTGTAGCATTCAAAGAAATGTTCTTAGATTATAAATCGGTAAGTCTTAAGTATTCGTTCTAATATTCATGTTGTGTCAAAATATTTTGTCGTGATTTCTAACTTTAACATTTTCGTAAGAGGTTTTCAATAAAACTCTGTAGCTTGCATATGTTTCATAGCATCACCATAATAAATATTTTTATGATAATGTGTTTTATTGGCAACAATATTAATATTTCAATAGCGCATACTATACTTGTAACATCAAGGGTTAATCATTCTGTTTCTTGTTTATTTTAAAGGATAAAGAAGGAAAGACGGTAGATCTTAGTTTTGGAATGACTGTGAAATCTGTTCAAGGAGATCTGTCTCTCGGAGGAGCATCGTTTTCATTGTGTGGCCAGTCTGTACAGAAGCCCCAGTAACACTGGGAATCACATCCTTTTATTGGAGCTTCATCAGGAGTCCTCAAGTCCTTGTGTGCCATCTATTTCACATTGCGTTGTGTCGTGTCATGTCCGTCACTGTCAGACAGCTTGTCAACTTGAAAATCTGACAACAGTGAAGCTCTGTACTGTGACATCAATCTGTGTACGTGATCAGATGATGGCTTCAGTTATGTGAACCATGATCACCTATGTCAGCTTGTGTTCATTGTTCTGAAATTGTGATGGACTTGAATATGTCTATGGCTGCAATGTAACTGTATGATCCTTGTGATGTCACAACTGTTAGGCAATCATGTTTTGGTACTGTACATTATTTTCAGTGTGAACCACATAGCTTACATAATGGATAGTGTTGAGAATTGGGGTATGCATAATGGATTTCCGGCTATTTTCTATTGCTAATAATTCATCTCTATTGACACCATTTGTCATCCATTGTCGGAGACAGTGCAGGCACATACTTCACGGCATTCTAGTTGGAGGCCTTGTTCCAAGGATGATCGTTACGACTCGTATGTCTACGATCGGTTGACCGGTGGAAATACACCAGCATTAGTCAACAGTCAATAGTTGGAATATCATTTCTATTCTCAATTGGGGAAAGAAAAAAAAGTTTTCAGAGAAATGTCTAGTTATGAAGAGTACAGAGAAATGTCTAGTTATGAAGAGTACAGTCTTGCTCCTCTCTAAATATATTTTACACTCATTCTCCTCCATATTACGTACAAAATCAAATCATTTGAGTATTGTGTGGATTCTAGTACCAGTGTAATACTGTATGCAACCATAGATTAGCTCTGTATCTTACTAGAATTCCTGCATGTTGTAGTCTTCAGTAACATCTTGTGGGGCGTTCTATGGACATGCACATAACCTGTTCGGCTAGTCCCTCATACATGTACAAATCCGTCCGCAGGAACGTCCATTGTTGATATTATTGGAGGTACTTTACCTCACAAAGGTTCTCATTAAATATATTTTTATTAATACATTTGCGTTTGTTTATTGTTGGCTATTAATGCTTGGATGAATTGTGAGTGGAAAAAAATCACAAGGAATGATAAGTCAATAAACTATATTTGAAATTTCAACTTTTACAAGAGCAGTATCTGAGACAGCTGCAATACCCTTGTGTTCTCTGCACCACTGTAATAGGGAATCAAAGTGCCACGATAAATATCATGTGACAGCTCATTCGGCCCTTCTAGAACTATTACATGTGCCTATGTGTCGCACACAAGGTGAAACTACCAGAAGACTGTACCCAGTTTAACAAAGTTCCCTTCACCTCAACTTTACTTTAAATAATTTTGTTGTATAATGTTGATATATTTTTCAAATGAATTTATTGCACATACCTACTTGCAAATACTATTTACACAATTGAAAATTTACAGAAAATCAACATGTGAAAGTATATAAAACATTTAAAATGATATACCGGTAATAAACATTTATTACTTGTCCGATTATAACTAAACATGGCATTGTCGATTCTATTCTGGCAAAACTGTTAGCAAGTGTTCAAAGCTTCCACGCATGAGCGAGGATTTGGTCGAGAGCAATCATGTGCTTGTTTAACCATGACGATTGTCACGTCATTCGCGCAAAGTTCCAGACATCCATGAGAGATGTTTCCTACAGTGTTGAGGTAGCCTACAGTAAAGTTCTGTAAATAATATATGATGACAATTTCATGATTTTTTAAAATTTTATGTGCAAGTATACATAGTTGCTACACATTGTCCAATAATTGTTTTTTCTTATCTCCTCCGTATATTGTAAAGAAATGACCAATGTTCGGTCAATGTGTCCAGCTACAACAGAACACATCATTATCACTGTGCAGATTCAGTAAGGTGCACCCAAACTAAAAACAGCTATACATGGCGGTAAATGAGATTTGCCGATACTTTGGCTCCCTATTGTCTGCTAGGGAAAGTTGCTGTGTCATATTGACAGGCTCCACTGCGTCCCGTACAGAACAGCACAGATTATTGCATGATCAGCACTCCACTGGCTCCCAGTACAAGTCAAAGTCGACTTAGATCCTGTTCTTGGTGTATCAATGTGTACTTAGAGAATAACCCACCAGTGATACGGAAAATATGTCCTGAGTGAAATTAATGTTCACAGTTCAGAGCAGCTATATAGTCATTTTAATGTAATAAACCATTGAAAACTGCCGACAAACAGGGCGATCCATTCGGGTACCCTCGGTGCGTTGGGTGTGACAAGCATATCTTGCTTGACTGTGTGGACTTTGCAACTCAGCGTGCCGGTTTTTACTCTTCGCCCAACCTTAAACATTTATTCACCCAGGTTCCTGGGCATCTCATCGTCTCGTTTTTAAAAGAGATTGGTCTGTATCATAAGTTTTAATCTTTCACTTCTGCATACTTAATTCTATTCCATTTCATCAATAGTTAGCATATCATTCTTTATTCTCAATCATGTCTTTCGTGCTGCAATTAATTTTTGACTCATTTATTTCATAATTAATCATTCCTCATTGCGTATGGGTGAAAGATTCCCGCTGTGACGTAAAACAAAAATTCATTCACTCACTCACTCTGGTACCCCGTGTCATAGGCAAAAAACTAGCAATAGAAAACATGTACATTTCACCTAATCACGAGAGAGAAACACAAAAAGACGTACTCAACACTGTTGATTATCGAATCATTATTACAGTAGATATCCACCACGTATATTGAATAATTCACCATGATAACTCGTCAAACTACTTTCAGCTTATATCAACTCACAAAAGTTTACCATTTCAAGGGTGCGTGGTAGTGTAATGGCCTCGGGTTTAAATCCCGTTTCTGGGGCCCGGGATCGATGTTCGCAAAAGTTGCCTTTCCGATGTGATCAAAGATTGGATGCACCGTCAGTCTGTCTGTACCGTGGCAATGCAGTTATCCTTTCAAGGTGGAAAATAATGTCACGAAATCTGATTATTAATACGGTAAGTCATGTTGAATCGCTTAACCCTTTACCTATTAGAGTGCCCCGACTACTTAAGGCCTGGTGACATCATAGGGCTTACCTCCTACAGTGTTTCTGTAGCTGCGTCATTTTTAGCACTTGCACACATATTACGGAATAAATAACAGCACTCTTGCACTTACTCCAAATTTGTGTAATGTAAATACAAAAGTGCATGTATTTGAAACACGTGTGGTGAACTGATCTATCAGTCACTAGGCCTTAATGGAGATGAAAAAATCAACTGATCTGTGAGTCACTGGGTTTAAGGGGGGTTAAATTTACAACTGATCATATCAGTCACTGGGCTTAAGGGGGGTTAAATTTACAACTGATCTATCAGTCACTGGGCTTAAAGGGTTAAACTAGAGGTATGTTTCCGTTGACGCACCATCACTATGCGTTTTGAAACAATTGTGACATCAGTTATGACCAATTGCGACGTTATCCGTTCACCAAACAACAGAACTGGAACCTAACTGCCACATACATATGTGGTTTGAGATCGATTTTCTGTCTAATAAACTTTGATATATCAACAACAGACTACAAATCTGCAAGTTCCTAAATCAGTTCAAACTATTGTTGTAATTCATATTCAACACCTAAATATCTGTTAACCTAGTTAAAAATGATCTCCATACAAAATTTACCTATTGTCAACACTGTGCATGCCTCAGTGTGGAATTTCTGCACATTACAAATGGACTTAGTATATATAATTATTATTTATTTACAACATACCACATTGCAGATCAGAACATCACAATAATATTGAAAATCTTACAAGGCTAAAAATTACATTTATTGTACAAGACTGAAATAAAAATACATATTTATCTAAACCAGGCCTGAAATTACGAAACATTTTGAACATGATTTCACGCGCAAGCTCAAATTTTAAATGGGTATTTGTGAACAAAACATTTGTGAAATCGTACTCAAAAAGTTTCGTAATCTCGGGGCCAGATCAGGTTGGTAAATTTCATGTGTCTGTTGCAGTAGGAAAAAAGCACAATGACGATCTAGTGATGTATTTTTTTTGTCTGTATAAAACAATAAAATGGATTACATGAACATTCATTGGGAATATTGACATTAAAAAAGCATAGTTTGGATAGGTACATAATTGAAGTAAATACAATATCCAAGATATGGTAACACTATGTTGCGGTATAATATGAAGACACATAAGTGAGTACAACACAATGGCAATTACGTTGAGGAATACTAATACACGTACATGTACTACTATATTGCAGACCAACAGAAAGGCAGCGTACAAGGTTATCTGCATTGGTGAGCGAGTTATTGCTTAACCCTCACCCAGCTACCTTATTGTACATTCGTCGAGTCCTATCCCTGGTCTCCGAGACCCAGATGTTCTTCTGGCCCCAGTTGCACGACGCTCTTGTAGGCTACAATAGTTGTAGTGACTTACAACTGCCGTTACAATAGTTGTAGCGCCGTCTTATTCAGATAGCCTACAAGAGCTTCGTGCAACCAAATTCCAATTGTAGAAGACTCTACAATTTGACTTACAACTATTGCAGCGCTACAAGAGCGTCGTGCAACCAGATCCTGCTATTGTTCCTGCTATTGTTCCTGCACACATCTATATATGTGATCAAGTAAAATATAGACACTTCAGTCATCTGTGCTAATTCAGTGAGGTAGCCTGTCACAAAATAGAGAATCTGAAGGGCATTGTTGAAGCTAAAAAATGAATCGAAAAAAAATATTTTCATATATTTACTATTTAGTATGTATACTTTCTTTCGAGTGTCGTGATCATCAACATCTGTGGAGAGCGGATGGCTCTGATAAGACAGACATGTCTTGCTTTCTGGCACCGGTATGTCGTGATCATGGTCTTACTATAAACCGAACAGATCGTCAGTCGTACATGTACAAGTCATGCTGATTGTAGGCAGTAAACTTGGGTTGAACCGCTCAATATTGTCAGACCATTGGATATTAGCTCATGCATTATGCCAATGGCATGATCGGTGGAGATCTTGTAATATTTATCTTTGACATATATAATAGAACGGACAGACCTCTGTGCATTCCTTCATTTATTCGCAATATAGTATATGCAGTTCTATGGATAACTTCATCCCTTATGTGTGTTGGATAATTTCACACCATACAATGGATGGCATCAAATGTTCGTCAATTATTAAGTTTAACATAATAGAAAAATTCAGAGGTCAGAGGGCAGCTCATCCACACAAACTGCGAATGACAGCCCTGTTGTGTGCAACCACTTGGAATCATCGTTAGCTGTAACATCTGGGGCAACATATTTTCAAGGGTTAAAAATTAAAATATGTACCAGTTTAAAAAAATCCTGAATGAAAATTTCATAAAAATGTGACAATAGAAAAATGCAGGTGTACACAAAAAATTATAATGGTTGACTGAAAAATATAACATTTGGATGGAATATTTTGATTATATTCACAAATCGAGTGCCAACGTGAAGGTCTGATAAGGCTTTAACCACTGATGTATTGTACTAGTCTGGATTTCCGCCAGTCTTTATAGTGCTCGCTCACTTGGAATATCACATGCTGCAGTTAACATGGATATCCCACTCAGACACTTTTAACTGACTCTGAGCCGACCAGCCGTTGCTGTATACGTCTCTTTAATGCTGAGCGCCAAGCAGGGGGACAACACTGCCACCTTTTAACGTATTTTGATGTGACACGGCCGGGGCTTGCACCACCGACCTTCCGCTCTCCGGGCGGACGCTCTAAGCTTTACACCACGGAGCCGGTATGAATCTGTTTTAGATGACCATGCCTATTTATAATAATTGAAATCAGATTCAAAACTGATGCTCAGATATTTGGAGACTCGCTGTCTCCGTTGAGCAAAATAATGTCAAAATGGTTAAGGAGTGAAGGATATCTGAAAGGAATTAAATTACCATGCTAATATAATATGTTAATCAGAACTCATATCTTTTTATCATTATTGCTGTGGATCCTTCACCATACACAACAAGACTATTAGTTTGAAAGCAACACATAACACATGAATAATGGTGAACTCACCCTAGACCTTACGTTATCAAATTTATTTCCATGTTCTAGCAGTGTTCTCATTAAGATACTTATAATACATTTAAAAACACCAACATGAAATGTAAATTCTCCATTTTTTTTACAAGTGACATATGCATAATGTATAAAATGCTATAATTTTGCATTCTGTAGTATTGTGCCAATAGGGCGCCTAAGTAGGTCAGGTCTATTTTTTCGAATTTCTCAGAATTTCCCAAGTTCTGGTGATAACTAAACAAGAGTACTAGGCCTTGGCTTGATTAAACTCCAGAGAAATATAGATTATTAACGGAGTGTCCTTAGATATCGTCAATATCCTGCATTTGGGGATAATCTTTATATTAGATTAGCTTCAGCGAGTCTAATACATAGATATTATCCCATGCAGGATATAGACAATATCTAAAGAGAGGTTAATAATCTCTTTATCATCTAATGTCAAGCTTAAGTACTTCTCTATAAATAGAAAATGTCAAAGTGTGAATCGACATTTTAAAGTTATGCGTAGGAATACATACAGGACAATAAATTGTAAACTGCTTCACGCATTGATAAACACACCAAAGGAAAAGAAACAACTTTAAGAACAATTCTTATTACAAATTGTAAATAAATATTAAATGCTGTCAATAAGTACATCTAGTTTCTGATCGTAATTGTCATCTTGTCTGCTATTTCGACATAGTAGCATCTATAAATAGTAGTATGATGTCAGACGTCAGCTCCCTAATTTTCATAGTTATTAGTCAGGCAAAGTAGCATGATACACGAAATATCTGTATACTTGCTTGTTTTGCATTCTTATTACTGGTTATTTCAAGGTAATTTGGCAACACTTTAATAATACTATGTTATTTTACATCTTTGCACATAATATATAGCAAGATTTTTAGAAGAAAAAAATCTCTGCAAAAACAGTGTAAATAATGTCCATATTCAACTTTCCATTCGATGATAACATTTTCATACACCGTTAATATGGACTGTGTGCTTAAATTTCTGTTCGATTCAAAGATGAATCATGTTCAGCATGTGTTCAGCATGTGTTCAGCATGTGTTCAGCGGTCCACGTGCAATCGATTGGGATACAATGTAATGTACCTAACAAAACAACATCCACACACAAGTCACTGTGTAGCTTATCACCAGAATCTTTAAGCCAGTGATGTCTAAAAATAGAATTTGACCCACTTAGGCATTTCATGGCGATGTCACTGGTTCGTAGAATTGTCTGGGTCACCACTTGTTCAATCGCTCTTGTGAGTCAGCACTTGTCATCAACTCCTGCTAGTCTGACACAGTCATCGTCAATTCCACCTCGTCAGTCATCAGTTAATTCAGGTCGATTTAATTTTCCTGTATGCCAATTTCAATCTGGCTTGGACGCCACTTGTCAATTTGAACTTTGCTGAGATGCCAGTAATTAATGATGTGTTGATTCAAGTGGCTATTTGTCAATTCACATTTGTCAGAGTAACATCTTCCCGATTTACATTTATTTATCTCAAGGCCACGACCTTCGGCTATGCAGAGCGATCACAATGCAGGTATGTACATGTATCTATTCACCATCTCCCTACTGCTGGTCTTTCTTCATCATAGAGGTGAAGACATTTAACACTTTCTGTAACTGGCTGTGTGGGATGTCGAAGTCTAGTTCGCTCATGTTGTCGATGTTGTTGATGTGGAGTGACAGGCGCTGGAAATAAAGTGTTAATATTACAATCAGAAAACACCAGTCAACAGAGCTCGGACATTGACATCCATTGATTGATTGATATAGCGCAGTATATCGCAGCAGGAATCTTTCACCAATACGCGACGACTAATCACATCCAAATAACTTAAATAATGCTCAACTGAATTACTATTTGACAAAATGTATAGTTAATTAGTCACGAGGTGATGTGGAGGTGTTAATATCTGGCATGTAGGGAGTGCATGGAGACCAAGATGATAATCTTACGTTGTTTCTGACTCTGATTCTGGGGTCGGTGGCGAGGTACGTGGGGTCAGCGTGGTTGGAGACCGGACTTCCTGTCACTGACAGCAGCCTCTCTCCAGGCTTGGGCTCTCGGACCCCAGCGGGCGTGTATGGAAGTCTGTCAACACAAGACACGAGGGTGATGGTATCCACAATAATTACAGTATTAATATTAATATTACTAATAACAATACCAGGGAAATTAGATTCACATTGCAAAGGCTTCAATAAAATATACATAGATCGAAATATTAAGCATAAGAAATATTGTAAACCACATCAACCATAACAGCAACGGAATGGATGACACAAGCAGGGACAGAAATACGACCATTCCTCAGACTTACTTGGGATCAAACTTTGGGGTGATCAGGGGAGTTTCAAATCCCACCTCAGCCAAGGTTCGGTGAGAAGGCGTTCGATATCTGAAAATAGATTCATATTCAATCAAATAATCTGCATTATATATACATGTTAATTACCAGCACTCAGTGTGTATTCAATAAGAACATTATCAAGATGCTCTAGTATGAGATGTCTCATGTCAAATAATTTATATTTTTTTTAATTGGAGTTTCAAGATTCTTTCACTTATAGCACGGCTTCTCAGTTTAGGGCAGGAGGAAACCCACAACTTCAGTACCTCTGAATGCTGCAGTAAACCTGCGAGCACTAGCTGGTACTGACAGATCAAGGATAATCACTGCATTGCCACTCTACAGTCGGTGCATCCCACCAATATTGCGTCAGAAAGGTAACTTTTGCGAACATTGATGACGAGCTCCCGGACAGCATCGTGTTAACTCTGTTGCAATGTACCCAGAGATATCGCTGTATCTACGAATAACTACGACTCGCACCGTGTCCGCATGGAAGAGCTGAGCAGCACAGACGGCCGGTAGATGGACGACTGGTGGTGCTCGTACACTTTCTTGATGGTCGACCTGTTGCTTGCCTTCTGAAACACGATACAAACATTGAATAAGTAATATTAAATCCATCCATCAGCCAGATCAATGGAAAACGTTACCTAGGAGACACGACATGTGTAGTGCTACTATGTCTACGACGACTACTAGTAATAGCAGTTGAATGGTATTTATTAATATTATTAGTTGTGAGGAAATCATGATACATGTCTGGTGCTGGTATTGTTTATTGCTGTGCTGATATTGTTGTTTATGTAATCTATAAAGAATATATATCGTCTCCGATATCTTAAATAAATTTGTTCACCGGTGCAGGGAAAATCAACTTCAAGGATGGAAACTTTACACTATCACTGTATCAATTTTATATATGTTTTTTAAATTTGGGATTAGAGCCACTTTCAAGATTCTTTCACTTATATCACGGCTTGTCAGTTTAGGGCAGGAGGAGACCCGCAACACACTATCAGAATACACATGGTACAGACACTGTGCACTAAACTCCATCTGGTCTGTGTATCACGACATCCTAGGAGTCCTCAACTAGTTAGGATGTCATGAAACAAAGGCTTGCTCTCTACCAGCGGGTGATTGAGGACGAGAACGGCTACTGACCCGTCTACACATCTGTCTAGGCGCGGTACTGGTACAACCCTGCTCCTCCATGATGGTCTCTGTCAGCAGGTTAGGCCGCTTCTGGGATCTGAACACAGGAAACAAATATCTTATAATGAAGCAATATTTTAAGAAGTACAATCCATGTAAAAGGGAATTTAGGGCACACTGGTCCATTGACTGGAGTAATTAAATTAAGTGTAGCATGATGAGATGATCACGCTTTTGAGCGTGGATTTGACGTAATAATATTTTGTTTACATTATTAAATGAGAAGTCTCATGAAATAACGGAGTAACCATCCCTGGCAAATGTGAGCATACTCGGCCATCATTGCTCTATAATATCTCCTGATGAGTACAGCTGTAGGAAGGTGTGTAGGATCCTGGCTTGCACTACACAAAAGGGGTCATACTGTAGTCCGGGCCTAAATCAGAGCGTATGTCATGCCTTTACTATACCCGAAATGGCGTGAAACGCAGGCTGGAGGTTAACTGGTCAGAGGTATTCTAGTCAGGACAGTGAGGTTAACTGGTCAGGGGGCAGCGGCGTGTGAATGAATTATTGTTTTACATCACAGTGAGAATCTTTCACCCATATGTAATGAATACTATTTCATTATACTATGATGGTTTAAAATGAAAAGCAGCAAGAAAAACATGCCAAAATCTTTCATTAAAATTGAAGTAGATGATAGAATACTATGATTTAACTATTCGTAAAAATGGAATTAAAAGTGTGAACACAATGAGTGTATTTAACTATGAAATGGTTAAACATAATTAAAACGTTTGATACAAAGATGAGATGCTCAGGAACCTGGGTGAAGAGATGTTTTAGATTAGGCGAGGAGTAGAACTGGGCACGCTGGGTTACAAAGTCCACACAGTCAAGCAGGATGTACCAGACTGTGAGATCCTCTTCACACCCAACACAACGAGGTTCATCCTCTCCTTTTAGAATATTTGAAAGAGTTTAAAAAAAATTGACCAATGCGGCATCATCACAAGACTGTTTTGTCTTGATGACAATATACCCTAGACAGGGGTGTTAAACCATTGATGGGAATGATGCAATTTATTATCAATTTCTGTATCCCATTTGGGGGACTGGGTATTCTAGAACTAGGGTTAACTGGACAGGGGACAGTGGGGGTTCTCACATTGTTCTGATCAGCTTGCTGGACATCGGACACACCACGGATTTGTTCTCCTCCCGGACCTGCACCTCTAGGAACTCCAGTGCCGAACACACCGTGCCGCCGGACTCTGTACAAACACAGAACACAGCATTACATGGCGCCATCTCATAGCACAGAGCATTACATGGCGCCATCTCATAGCACAGAGCATTACATGGCGCCATCTCACAGAACACAGCATTACATGGCGCCATCTCATAGCACAGAGCATTACATGGCGCCATCTCACAGAACACAGCATTTGGCGCCATCTCACAGAACACTGTATTACATGGCGCCATCTCACAGAACACAGCACTACATGGCGCCATCTCACAGCATTACATGGCGCCATCTCACAGCAGCCACAGAAATAACAGTGTTTATTACAAATTGATTTCCAACAATTTAGAGAAAGTTTGTGGCATGGACATGTCTGAGTAAATCAGTAATTTGAACACTTTATTACTCCTCACTGGTCAAAACATAGGATTACAGGAATAAATTTAAAATAAAATAAAAAGTGTAATTCCAACTGTCTTCATTATTTGAGAGTTAATTAAGAGATGTAACTTACCAATGAAGTCGTCCATTTGCATATCTCTTACTTCCTGGAAAAAACAAAACAATTACAAATAATTATACTGTAGAATGTAAAAACAATTACAAATAATTATACTGTAGAATGTAAAAAGAATGTCAGATGCCAGTAAATTATGTAAATATTATTTAATCAAAACTTCTGACTACTCGTACTATTACCATGACAACTACTAGTACTATTACCATGACAAGTACTATTACCATGACAACTACTAGTACTATTACCATGACAACTACTAGTACTATTACCATGACAACTACTAGTACTATTACCATGGCAACTACTAGTACTACTACCATGACAACTACTACACCAGACTTGAATGACTATGTTGAGAAAATAGTAAAAATGTGAAATTACAATTCATTTGCAAAAGAGAAGAATAATATAAAAACTAGCACATCTACATGACATGTTTTATTATCATTCAGAGAAAATTGTAGGAATCTGATTGGTCGAGAGCCCAAGTGTACCACGCCATATCAACGTAGCTGTCTTTGTTTTGCTGGATAATACGGATTCCTAGACCCCTCCTAATAAATCTCGTATTAGAGGAACAGCCATTTTGCTCTGATGATTGCACTACAGCTGATGACTTTGAAACTCAATATCACCAATGTATAGTCCATATAATACTACAATAACGGAATAAACTCAATATCACCCATGTATAGTCCATATAATACTATAATAACTGAATAAATATGTTGATTAATGAAGTGGGAGTTAAAGGTAGACTAAAGCTTACCTTATTCAAGTTATAAATGATAATTATGCATAGTTTTCTCTAACATTGCCAACGGTCCTAGACAATTACGTTATAATCACTGTCTACATTACGTCATGAATGACCATTGTTACTTGTCACTGCATGCATCACAATAAATGTGGTTTCACTTGAACTAGACGACAACAGAAATAACTAAATCGGACGTATGGAAATAAAACTAGAGATCTGAATGGTAATAAACTTGTTATTTAGAAGTTTCAAGGGTGATACGGTGTCATATCGGTCTGCAAGATTCCGTATTTCCTTCAGTTGTAGGTATGAGAGGAAATATTACTCTGAGGGGGGAAATAATAATCAATGCTAAATCTATACATAGAACACTTGAAAGTTGAAGTTGAACATGCTGACATCAGCTTATCTTTGTTGTGTCACCTTACCCGAGGCAGTTGAAGAATTTCACTCTTCAGTTTGAGAGTCACCGATTTGATCATCTGATTTCTCTTGTTTTCCATTATTTTCAGGTAAGCTTCAACTGTTGGCAAAAATCTATGATTTCAGATATAATAAACTAACTAATTAATTTTAACTAATTTTTAAAACCAGAAAAATTGATTTTAGAAATGAGTACAGAAATTAGACATTGATTAACACTTGGCAGATTTGATTGTGACAATTATTATTATATACTTAACCAGTGACTTTTATTAAAACATTATTTTATCATTTGCAAGCTACCAGCTTTTCAAATCCTACCCCTTGTATCGTAGTCTTGAAGGAAGACATCCAGCTTCCGTGCACGTTCCTGCTCAGTCAGTAACTTCCCCTGATCACCTTCTGGTGTCTTCGGTTTGGCTCGCGCGTTGATTTTTGTTCTTCTTTTCCTGGGTGGCATCGTGATTCTTCAGTTGGAAACTGATGGGGATTAATCAGCAGTAATTAATCATGGTCATTGCATACACCAATCATATAAAAGATGAAACCTCCTATTGGAAATTTAGAAGATCACATTCAGACTTCATTGCAGGATAAGTAATAATAATAATAATGTGGGGAGTATACAACCTAATTATTATTTTATTATTATTTTTGTTTTTAATTGGTGTTTAGAGCAGCTTTCAAGATTCTTTCACTTATATCACGGCTTGTCAGTTTAGTGCAGGAGGAAACCTGCAACATCTGTAACGCTGAATGTTGCAGTAAACCTGTGAACACCGGCTGGTACTGACATGACCAAGGATGATAACTGCATTGCCACTTTCGCGAACATTGATGCCGGTCTCCCAGGGCCGGAACCTTTGACTCCGAAGTCCAATGTTTTAAAAGCTAGCTGTCCTATTTAATGGTCAAATTAATTTATCCAATCAGCTTCTTATTCCTGACATCCGACGACGTTGACTACGAATCAACATTGACTTCAATTAGACTACTGAGGAATGGTGGAAAGATTTGTGGAGGTACAAAAGGCACCTAAGTTAGCGGGGAGCAACTGCGATAAGCTTGAATGAAATCATCTGTAGTGACATCACATTGCTTGACGTCACTACTCCAGTCTGTGCGTTTGTAGATAGCCAGTTGGTAGCTTGGCCCTGTTTATGGCCGGGTAGTGATAATGCTTTGCTATAAGTGATGTGAGTATAGCGAAGCATTATCACTACCCGGCCATAAACAGGGCCAAGTTGGTAGCCAACGCATACTCGACTTTTGGATGACAGACTGGAAATATCTATCTAGACAAGACCTTGCGCTTCGAGCATGTGTTTTTCCACATTAGAAATGCACTATTAGTATTATTATATGATCAGACGATCAGTTTGGAAATTGGAGAAACAAATTGGATAAACATTAGGTATGCTCTGCATAGCAATTGAATTACAACGAATTATTTCACTACGATTGTAACAATTGATTAGTAGCGACTGAAAAAAAAGCTAAATTTGAATAAGATTAAAATACATTCTGCACGAAAACGGAGGACCTAAAATGGCAATTACCATGTACAATATGTTCAACTGACCATATCAATTGTTCTATCCATTTGTTGACTATAGTAACTGTAGCAATCGTTTTAAAATAGAAATGTACAATCAGACATAGGTATGATCGTATCTATAAATTATTTATTTACCCCAAACTTACTCTTGCAAGTTGAAATATTCCGCCGAAGTTTGGAATTGACCAATCAGAGACGACTTCCGGTATCATAAACAAATATTTTTCGAAAAATATTTTCATACTAGGATCTAAAATACTGACTTTCTTGCCAATTCAGAATAAACAGTAATAGTTACTGCCAATAGTTATATTTTCGTGTGATAATCGAATCGATTGTAACCATCATTGTTAAAATACTTGTGTTTACAACATATCTAAATATGTTTTTTGGCAAACAGTGGCACGCGTTGAACAGTGAACAGGAAATTGTGACGTCTTATTCTAAAATATTCAATATAGGCTCTATTGTTTTTCAACATGAGTGTATGTGTCCATACTATATGGAATTAAGTATGTCTTATCAAGCTATACAAATACATAATTGTAATTATTATCGTAATGTAGCAGGGTGCCATACCGGGCTGGTCGTTCCAATACAAAGATAAGGTGCTGTCGGGCGTAGTTTTATTTATCGGGTAGTTGTGTCTAGTTCTTAGCCATGTAAACAACAGGTTTACCATTTAAACATCTAATAACTAATATATAAAACAATGGCATAAACAGCAATAATTTTCCAGTAGAGTATACTACCAGACGTTTACCATAATTAATATGACCAATGCTGGGTTACGGAGCTATACCTCTGGCCCCCTTTTCACAACAACATCCTAAATTTAGGAGGTCCTAACTTTATGACCCAGTTTATCACCTTCTAATTTAGATGCAGAATTACGAAGTGATAAGACTTGTGATGTCATCGTGAAACACTTGTTACGAGCCGAGGTGATAACTTTTAGGACTGGTTTAGGAGCTCCTAATTAGTTAGGAGGCTGTCATGAAATGGGGGGCCAGGCCCCGGAATCAGTATGCACTGTCTGTGGGATATCCATGTTCTATCTGCAGCATGTGATATTCCAAGTGAGCTAGCACTATAAAAACTGATGGAAATCCAGACTAGTACAAGCAGTGCATATGCATGCAAGCCATGGTGCGAGTGAAACAATCTTGAAAGTGGTTTTAAACCCAAAATCAACAAACAACCAAGCATAATTCTAGTGCTACATTGTTACCTCGGTCATTGGATCAGTGTGCCCTAATTTACCTTTTCAACTCCCTGTGGAGTATACAACCAAAGTTGCCATTCAAGGCACTACAAGGTTACCATTCACATGTCCATCTCATCCTACTGGGTACCCATTCATAGCGTTTTGTTACATGTCAATATGGCCCATGTAGTTTAAAATTAATACTATCAACCATTGCAGTTGATTTGTTGTTTTCTATGATATACAAGACTGGATGCATGTGTACTACACCTGATTGAACTGTATCATTGCCTTGTTTATGTTATGTGGATGTAACTTCAAGACCATGTAGATGAGAGTGATAGTTCAGTTGTACGTACCATATGTTAGCTTGAGTTCCATTGACATTCATGAGCCAAGAATGAATATTTATTATCCTTCAAATCCATGCATACTACTTGCTCATGGCTACAGTGTGGGAATAAACATATATAATACTATGTGCATGTAAGACTATGTGAAAACACATCATATACAGTTATCTTCACATTCAATGAAATTTGAGGTGCAAATGAATTAGGGGATATTGTGGTGTAATGAATGTATACGTGCATAATTAATTTCCAGTATGTTAATGATTTCTTCATATTTTCTTAACCATTTAATACAATATTTACAGATGTCATCAAGCATGTCAGAAAGATAATGATTAGAAAATGAGTGAAGCTTTATTGTTAAAACAAATACAGAAGACCTTCAAAATCCTGGATGCAACGATTGAACAATGGGAGACAACTTTGGGTGAATGTATGGAATCTATTTCTTCCATTTCCAATCTGATTGAGCAATATTCAAACTGTCAGCAAGTAAGTGTGGACACACTCCCATTTGGAAAGCTCCTACCTGATGTGAAAGAGAGACTCTCATACAAGATATCATCTGAGATAGACAGAAAGCTAGGATTTGTCCAGGGAAAGTTGTAAGTGTACATAATATGTGTAGCCAGGTGTGATATTAGATGCTCCTACTGGTCTCAGCCAGCGGGGTTACCCCTTTGGCTCAGTCGGTAGAGCATTGGACTCGCAATCCAGCAACTCTGGTTCGAATCCCAGGATCGGCAGGATCCTCCGTTTAATATACATGTATATATATGGCTGGTAAAACAACATGAGGTCGAATCTGGGATGCATTTGTAACATAGGATCATGCAGCCACCAGAGGGCTAGGAATTCTCAGTCCGACAATTCAGAGAGAAGTTCACCGGGAACCACTTGAATACACGTTGGGCGCCATTGTAACAGAGAATCGTGCTGATCCTGGGATTCGAACCTGAGTTGCTGGTAGGTTTCCAGTGAGACACTTATTGTCTTACAACTTATTTATTGTTTAAGCTGGAAATATTTTCTTAATCTCGCCATGAGATATCAGCACAATTTAGACAATTATTTCATGGTGAGATTATGGACAGACCTCCAGCTTAAACAATAAATAAGTAAACTGTTGACATTTGTACGTGTTTTTCCAGGACAGCTGTGAAAGTTATCCAGGATAAGTTTTCTAAGCAGCAGCAACAGTGCATGAAACTTGACAGGAAACATTCTCCAGAGCTGGGTGTGTACAAACTGACAGAGTGGAACACCACACGACCCTCCATAGCAGCCATGTTGGAAATGCTGACAGATGCAGAATATCTCATGTTTGAATTGTATCCTTTTTATTGGGACTCGTATCACCTGAAGGGCATAGTTAAACTCAAATTCAAGATTCGCATGTAAGAATTGGCATAAATTCTATTTGGTGCATCAACTTTTTATGTTGCAGCAGTGAAGCAATTTTTCAGTCTGGCTACCCAGTTGATTAATAGCCAATTCTATCCTTATACAAACATGTTTTGCCAGCAATGGAAATACTACAAGGCTGTGTCTCAGCAATCATGAAATTAATGCTGTGACATGTCTGAGGGTAGTGAACAGTTAAATAAATGGGTTGTAAGTAAATATCACTACAGGTTATCAAATCCCGCCCCGGGCGCCCGGCATCAATGTTCGTGAAAGTTACCTCTCTGATGCTATATTGATAGGATGCGATGTCTGTAGAGTGGCAATGCAGTTATCATCCTTGGTCTTGTCAGTACCAGCCGATGC